>JAGDYQ010000048.1:4599539-4894507 GCA_021962125.1 Bulinus truncatus | reverse complement strand
TTAGTAGCTTGTAGTGCTTTTTTGATTTTTCTGTTATATGTCATTAGATAATGAAATAAAAACAAAAACTGAGTCATTCTATCATCATTTACTACTGCCTCATGAGGATTAAAAATGGTGATAACTGCAGATTTTCTCGTTTTTGTATCATTAAGCCAGAAAAATGTTGAGGTTTCCACACTGAAATTATAAATGTACTGAAGAGTTCTAAACAGTCAAAAAATGTTCACAGACTCTGAAAATGAACATTCATTCAGTAATATCAGTACTGTAATTGGTAGTTTGAAAATTACAATAACGGTCCTTTTTGTTTACACGCAACATAAACTCAGAATTCAATAGTTAGGCTTTCAACTATTAAAATATAAATGCATTGCACACAGTGTTTTGAGCCAATCAGTAAAATGTTCACAGAACTAGTTAAGTAACATAAAACACTACAACACTGCTCATTGTTCATTCATTGACTGAGTGTTGCCTTCTTTGCATCTGGGTACTGTTTACGGTGTGACTCAACAACCTACATTTAAGTACTGCTTTTCATCTTCCTTTTTTGTTAGTGACTTGTTGAAGTTGGTTGCCAATGCAATGCCTCGCTCTGCTAATTCATTAACAACTTTTAATGAATGGGGAACCACCTTTGCGTGTTGGTACTCTTCCAGCTGTGGCCACTGCTCAACAGGCAAGTTCAGAAACGATTTGTCTAGATTCAAGACCTGAAAGAAGAAGTGTGATCTGCTTCCAATAAAATAATCAAGTTTCTTATCACAGAGTTCTTCTTTGCCAGTGTATTTGATTGACCTTTCTGAAGATGTTTCATGTTCGCTGGCAGTTATAAGACAAGATGCCATTCTTGTCTTGACCTCGGCTGAAACAAGGTCAGAAAACAGAGCAAGTGGCACGAGTTCTTGTCCCAAGTACCATAGATGGCGTCCAAGTGCCGCAATTCCTGTGTCTGCAATGATCTTGAAAGTGGCACGATAGTTGGTGAGGTTTTGAATAAGAGACAGATCGTTTATAGGAGCATCACAAGGTGATGTACAAGATATCCAAGCTTTAACATACACCAATGTTGTGAACAGTCCAAATTCTAAGCATGCTGTGCTCTCATGTCGACTGAGCTTAAACTGTTCCTGAAACAAATTCAGCTTCAGAACGTACAGTAACTGTGACATCCATCTGGCATGATGGAAAGCCCCAGGTACACGGAATCGAACGTCACGTGGTGGTGTCTGTCCCAGAAAAATCATGGTCAGCTCTAATAATTCCCTGTAGTCTTCTCTTGGAATTGCTTCCCTGTTACCAGTCAAAATGTCCTAACAGAATTTCAATATTTCCTGTTTTAGCACTGCTAGACTTTCAGTCATTAGGCGGGTGTCTGCACATGGTTTGTATGCCACTTGGTCAAATCATTTGGCGCAAAATTCTTGAAACCTGCGAAATAATTTCACATTTGGCCCTGATGTTGGGCCAAACACCTTTTTAAAAATGTCGCTGCATAGGGCTTCAAGGATGTGGTGTCGGCAAGCCAACCATAGCAGTTCTTTGCCTAGTTTTTGCTCCAGTAGCACACATGCGCCATTGAGATGGCCGGTGTTTGCTGCAGTTGTATCAAATGACATTCCTGCAATGCTGTTAGTCAGCTCCCAATCAGTGATGGTTTCTGCTGCAGCTTTGGCTATTTGCTCACCTGTTCCTTGTACAACTTTTGGAATAGCCAAAAGCTTTTCAGTTGTACGACCTGTTTCAATGACTGCTACGCGATCTTCTTTTCCTGGACCGCCAGCTATTGAAGGAAGCAATTTGTCATCGAAATGTATAACCAGTGGGCCATCTCTGTTGAATGCAGACTTCACATCAGCAGCTGCTTGAGTACGATGCTTTGATCTTGTTCTTCTGATGCTGCTGACAGACAAGGACATACCTGATGCTGCATTTTGTCCATAAGTCGTAGCTGCTGCATGTAGAATATATGCAGCATCTCGATTGCTGACACTTGTACGATCTAGTGCTGCAGCTAACTGTGGACTTACAGCTTCATTAGCAGATATTTTTGCACGCTTTTGCTGTGTTTGACCTTGTGTGTCTGAACTGTCTGATGATTTGCATTCAGGATTGTAGTCACTGAGTTCTGCACTACTTTATTCATCAAGATCACTGATGTCACTGGTGTCACCATTATTCAAACTTGCTGATGCTGGTTCACTTGCCTCCTGTCTTCTTTGGTCCTCAGTTCAGCTTCTCTTTGTATTCTTACTGCTCGTCGACGCTTCTACTGCTGTAAGCTGCTGGTCTATTTTACCCATGACATACTTCCTTTCTGTTCTTTGATCAGCCAGAAAAACCCTATCTTCTTCAATTTTTATTCGGTTCATCGCATCATGATGAGCACTATCAAACAGGCCATTCATATCAGCTTCAAAATTTGACTCCCTTGCCATCTGAGCTGTGCCACCATGGGTCTTATTGCGACAGACGGTTCTATGTTTTATCAACCAGAAGTTTTGGCTTGTGGATATATTTCTTTCTTCAACTGATGGTACTCTTGCTCTGGCCCATATCTCACAAACTTGTCTAACAGTAACTGTAACCGATTCAGTTTTAGACAGTTTTTCATTATTGTGATAATGATAGTAGACTTGTAAAGCTTCTCTAGTTGTTGGTAGCATATTCCCATTAAATAACTGTACTGGTTCGCCAATCAGATGAACATATGTCTGAGATCTTGTAACAGCCATTAAAAAAAAAATTGTCTCTAATAAATCAATAGCCAATACCTCCTAGAAATAAATGAAAATTAAGACAAATATTAAAAACTTGTAGACAGTACAATCAAAATGGAGTTGTTAACTTTTTTAAAAGTTAAATATTCTTTGTACTTGCAAAAAATAAGTAACAGTTGACCAGTCTTCAATTTGATCTTTAAGCTGGAAATAATATCGAATTTTGGGACCAAACAAAAAATTCAGGTGCTTTGAGGCAGTACTAAATTAACTTCAAATGGAGTTATATTTTATATTTTAGGTCTCTGTAGCACAGGTAACAAAATTTTTATGAAGCACTAGCAATTTTTCAACTTTTATTTTTTACCTATGCATTGTGAACCACCCTAATATATATATCTCTATACTTATAAGACGCATTTTTTGTCTGTCTGTCTGTCTGTCTGTTCCCAGAAAAACAGATAACGTGAAATTTGTTACACATACACATAATTACATGGGGAAGGTTATAGGACAGGTTTCGTTTCATCTCGATGGGTAGTTTAATTGTAATTAATTTTTTTTTATTTTAGTATTTTACTATATTAAAGTAATCTCGACGGCGCCATAAATAAAATTCCTCTGTGACGTCATTTCCCGATTCGAATAGAATTTGCGCGCTGGTGCTGTATTGTGCCTTTGTGATGCAAAGAATTGTTGTTGTTTTTTCATGCTCCCTGATTTGTACAGTTTGAGGAAGATAAAGGAATGAAGAAGGATTTTAGAAGAAGTGTGAAGCCATAATAATAAGTATATATATATATATATATATATATATATATATATATATATATATATAGAGAGAGAGAGAGAGAGAGAGAGAGAGAAAGAAAGAGAGAGGGAGAGGGAGGGAGAGAGATAAAGAGAGAGAGAGAGGGGGCAGGAGGAGAGAGAGAGGAAAGGAGGGTAGGAGGGAGGGAAGGAGGGGGAGAGAGGAGGGAGGGGGATGGACAGGGGGGAGAAAAGGAGGGGGAGAGCGGGAGATGGGGGAGAGGGAGATGGGAGAGGGAGTAGGGGGAGATGGAGAGAGAAAGGAAGGGAGGGAGAGAGGGGGTAGGGAGGGAGAGAGAGGGGAGGGAGGGAGAGAGAGGGTGGGAGAGAGGGAGGGAGATAAAGAGTGAGGGGGGCAGGGAGAGGAGGGAGGGAATGAGGGAGGGAGGAAGGGGGAGAGAGGGGGAGGGAGAGAGAGGTGGAAAGGGGAGGGAGGGAGAAAGGAGGGAGAGAGGGTTTAGGGAGGGAGAGAGGGGAGGGAAGGAGAGAGGGAGGATGGACGTTGGGAGAGAAGGAGGGGGAGAGGGGAGAGAGGGAGATGGGAGAGAGATGGGAGAGGGGGAGGGAGGGAGGGAGGGAGAGAGAGGAAGGGAGAGAGGGGGTAGGGAGAAAACAGAAGGTAAATAGAAAACCTTATTTTAAACCCGGGCAAAGCCGGGTACTTGCAACTAGTATACTTATAAGACGCATTTGTTGTCTGTCTGTCTGTCTGTCTGTTCCCTTATAACTCAAGATCCAGAAAACCAAATAACGTGAAATTTGTTACACATACACATAATTACATGGGAAAGGTTGTAGGACATGTTTCGTTTCATCTCGATGGGTAGTTTAATTGTAATTAATTATTTTAGTATTTTACTATATTAAAGTAATCTCGACGGCGCCATAGATAAAATTCCTCTGTGACGTCATTTCCCTATCATACATTTTTAAAAGAGGGGTAACTCCCGGAAACTCCAATTGTAAACATGATGAAATCAATAGTCATATCTATTTACCTATCGTTTTATGTATTCGGAAGATTAAAATTAAAGGTGCACTTTAATAAACCGAAATACGTTAATTAAAATGTTTCTGTGACATTATTAACATTATTAATACAATCTCAATGCGTAGTTTAATTGTAATTAATTATTTTAGTATTTTACTATATTAAAGTATTCACGGTATGGGATCGCCTTCACTATAAATAAAAATCGCGCACCAAGTGAATGTGTAATTGAACGGACGGAGAAGAAAGGGTTAGGGACGGGAAAAAAAAATATTGTTGTTGTTTTTTTTTCATGTTGCAAGTACCCGACTTTGCCCGGGATTAAACTAAGGTTTTCTGTTTATTTAAGAAGCGTAATTTGACGTTTAATTGTACAGAGAGAGGGAGGGGGGAGAGAGATAAAAAGAGAGGGGGCAGGGAGGGAGAGGGAAGGAGGGGAGAGAAGGAGGGAGGGAGAGAGGTGGTAGGGAGGGAGATTAAGGGGGAGGGAGGGAGAGGGAGGGTTGGAGAGAGAAGAGGGAAGGAAAAAGAAAGGAAGGGAGGGAGTAGGGAGGTAGATAGAGGGGAGGGAGGGAGAGAGGGAGAGAGAGGATGGGAGAAATGGGAGGGAGTGAGAGATAAAGAGAGAGAGGGGGCAGGGAGGGAGAGAAGGGGGAGGAGGAAGTTGGAGAGAGGGGGACGGGGGTGAGAGAAGGAGGGAGGGAGATAGGAGAGAGAGGGAGATGGGAGAGTTAGGGAGGGAGAGAAAGGGAGAGAGGGGGTAAGGAGGGAGAGAGAGGGGGAGGGAGGGAGAGAGGGGGTAGGGAGAAAACAAAAGGTAAACAGAAAACCTTATTATAAACCCGGGCAAAGCCGGGTACTTGCAACTAGTATATATATATATATGAGAGAGAGAGAGAGATAGAGAGAGAAAGATATATATATATATATATATATATATATATATATATATATATATATATATAGATTTTCTACATCCCTTGCCCAGTCCTCAAAGACAACCGAAACTTTGAAGAAAAAAAACATAGACCAGATATCGATTTGCTGGTAGTTTTGTTGGTTTCTGCTCATTATTAACTATTTGAATTGGTAGAACATGTTTTATTACTCCTAAGCAGCTTTGTGGATATTAATATTTTTGGATTATTTTCTTTGGTACAACTAAAAATTGTGGTTTTTAGAGAGCGCTCAAAACATGCAAGGATTGGTGAGAGGGGTCACTGTCTCTCTCTCTCTGAACTATCTCAGTGAAACTCTTAGAGCCCGTGAGATCAGACTTGCTGTGTCTCTCAACATCTGGAGACTGCCATAAAGCCCAGTGGCCAGAAAGCTTCCTGACTGGTCCACCCTTTGGTCTACCAGCCCGGGACACTCGAAAAGCGCATGATCCACGGTTTCCTCTACCTCCCTGCAGTGTCTGCAAAGGATGTCGAAAGTGGGTCTCAACCTCCCAAATTACGCCCCAAAGAGGGTCACTAGAGTCATTGGAGTAATAGAATTATGATGAACATCCGAAAAAAAAATCTATGAACAACAGTACAATCATATTACACTGTAAACTATGTTTGTGCTAAGTCATGTGTTACTTAGGTACTGAATCTAGAAATAAAGGTTTCATGTTAAAACTAAATTCATGTTTTATGTGAAAAGTAAACAAAATTTACATCATGTATTTCTTTGAATTGATTTAGTTCCGTGAACTACACGAGGACCAAAGGGCCTTTGAAGTCATTCTCGAGCGCACTCTGTTTAAGTCGATATTAGTGATACTTATATATATATATATATATATATATTAGGGTGATTCAAAAAAATGAAGTTTTGAATTTTTCATGGGGCACCATCTAAAAATGTTCCAATATATGAAAAAATAAATCAGTAAAATTTTTATTGATTTTGACACATGTTTAATGGTTGCTACCACATTGTGAATTTTACACATTTTAATTATTTTACCCCTTGTTGGTAATAACGTGACTGCCTGACTGACTATGCCCAAAACATATTATTAATTGTGTGAAATGATGAAGATACAATGCCACTCTTATTTATTTCAGTTAATTTTAATCTTTGCTGTTGATTATTCTTTGTTAAATTTTTTTGTCTAATTTCTTTGGCCACGTTTACACAAAATCAATATTATAATATCACTCAGATTTTTGTATTTTATCTCTTAAAATCGTTTCAACTAGTTTAATAAAGATGTCCAGTAGTAGAGCAAAATTCACTGGACCATGTATCCTACTGGAGCGAAAGATGCAGAAGGAAATGTTGTGGCTGGCCTGTCGTCATCATATGCTTGAAATTATGTTGGAAGCAGGTGTGAAGCATTCATTTGGTCCTTCTACAAGTTCAGACATAGCAATCTTTAAGCAATTTAAAGAACACTTGCCACTAATTGATAAATCAACATCTCAGACTGTTTTAACAGAGGAGTCTAGTACATCAGTCGTTGTTGACATTGCTGAAGAAATTATCAAATTTGCACAAAAACAGCTCACAACTTTTCAACCTCGTGACGATTACCGAAAGCTACTTGACTTAGTAATTTTTTTATCTTGGAGGAATTCCAGCAAAATGTATATCATTTAAACAACCAGCTGGACTTCATCGTGCTAGGTGGATGGCCAAAGCCATATATGCCATCAAAATATGACTATTTCGGGCCCAATTTCGACTCACAGCAAAAGAAGAACGGGGTCTCAGAAACATATGCATTTTTGCCACAAGAATTTACACTACAGCCTGGTTTACAGCACCATCAGCCATTTCAGCTCCTCGAAATGATCTTTGGCTTATCAAAAGCCTACAAAGGTTAGGGTGAGGGTTAATATTAGTTGGACTAATTAATTTAATGTACCAAGTGAATAGTGAAATTGTTAATATTATAAAACTTATTGTATCATTTAAGTATTTGCTTGCAGCTATCCTGATTCACAGATTTCAGCGGTGGCTTTGAAAAAATTTCTAAGACACCTCTGGTATTTATCAGAAGAACTTGTTGCATTGGCTTTTTTTGATGATGAAGTACCACTTGACATAAAACAGAAAATGGTGAGATGTTTGAAAACAAATGGTTTACCTGGCTCTTTGAAAAAAACAACAATTGATCAATCTCTGATAGAATTCAAAGAACTTGATGATTTTGTTTCAAATAACACCTTTCGTATTTTTGCCATTTTTGGACTGTCATCTGAATTTTTAGCAGTGATCCAGATAGTTGGGAGACCAATGAAACCTTCAAAAAAGCAAATGCCGAACTATCCTCTCTCAGAGTTGTGAATGACATAGCAGAACTTGGAGTAGCTGTTATGTAAGATTACAATAAACTTCACACAAACAATGAAGAACAGAAACAGTACCTGCTGAGGGTGTGAAACAGTATAGACAGAACTGCCCAGACAGGAACAAGTCAACATTGGTGCAGTTGAACCAAAATTTAACTATTAATTTAATTGTTTGTATACTTTTTATTAAACAAGTAAAATAACTTTAGATTTGTTTAACTGGTAATAAATATACTGATTTTTTCATTATTATTATTTGTTAAAACTAAACATGGCGGTAGCACCCTCTTAATATTGTCCAAAAAATTTAAAATTTGTACTGAATTTTTTTTTCATATATTGGAACATTTTTGGGGGGTGCCCAAAGTTAAATTCAAAATTAAATTTTTTACCATATTGTTTTGAATCACCCTAATATATATATATATATATATATATATATATATATATATATATATATATATATATATATATTAGGGTGCCACTCAATGCAATGGGAAATATTTTTTTTTAAGTTTCATTGTCCCACCCCCTAATTTTTTTCATTTTGTTATGCTAAGTAATTTTACCAAGTTTCATAAAGATACGGTGATATTTAGAAGTAGCTCAATGGACTCGAAGTTTTATATAGTATGCAAAAATGCCTGTATTTGACATACAAGGCAAACTGGAGGCAATTTCTGTTACTTATTTATATTTTCATATCAGTGCAATATATATTACTGCTAGTGCCACAGTGGCAATGAAAGAAGTTGTTAAGTTCTGGCATAAGGCACGCATTCCAGTTCGCAAAGAATGCCACACAATTGCCAAGATAAAGGATCTCCATTCAGCATGGATGGAGAGACAGGGGGGGGGCATGGTTTCATGGGTCCAGTGCATATGGTGCTAACTCGGGAAGAACAAAGGTCTCATAAAAGGCGCTTAGAGCAAGAATATCGTAAGGAAAAGGAGGCCAAGCGGATGCAACATGAGGCAAAGAAGATGGAGTTTAGTGCCAGCAATGACAGTGACACAGAGGCTAAGAGCAACGATGGTTGTGATCCCGATGATCCGGATGAACTCCCCGAACCACCTGAAATGTCTACTAAACCAGTGAGGATCGTCCGATCCACCAATATATTGAGTCCAGGTTTGGCAGCTGCATTAGACAGAAGTAAATTCAGTGACAGGAACGCAGTTTACATAATTACAGCAGCAGCAGAATCACTTGGCGATTAGAAAGGAATCAGTCAGACATAGTCGACGTAAACATCGTGAAGCAGCAGCTACAGAGATTCATGCATCGTTTCATCCAAATTGTCCATTAACTGCGCACTGGGATGGAAAAATGTTGCCTGCATTAACATCAAAAGAGTTAGTTGATCGTCTTGCTGTTCTGGTATTCGGTGATGGAACAATGAAGTTGCTGGGAGTACCAAAATTGCCAAATGAGAGGCCGAGGCAACAGCCGTGTTTAATCTTATTCAAGAATGGAACATTGCTGATAACATCAAGTTCATGTGTTTCGACACTACGGACAGTAACACAGGCATAAATGCAGGTGCCTGCATTCTTCTGGAGAAGAAACTTGGCAGAGAATTGATCAGCTTAGCATGCAGGCGCCACATAATGGAACTCATTGTGGCAAAGGTGTTTGATCTAGTAGACCAAATATCAAGTTATTCCAGAGATTGTGTGAATGTTCGGGCTCAATTGACACATCGTAGTATGCAAGTGGAATGGATGTAGATTATATTGCAGTGTTTCTCAATTCAGTTCGGGATGAACTCATTCACTTCATTTAGCATCAGCTAACAGCGTTTCAGCCCAGAGATGATTATCATGAGCTTCTGCAATTGTCACTTCTTTTTCTAGGTTCAGCTTGTGGTACAGATGAAAAGATTCTAGCTCCTGGAGCTTATCACCGGGACCGGTGGATGTTAAAACTGATTTACAGCCTTAAGATTTTCATTTTGCTTTCTCAGTTCCAACTTACTGCACGTGAATTGTCATCACTGGGTCACTTCAACACCTTCATACGGTCTACCTGAATTCGTGGTTTACTTTACCATGTGCTACATCTGCTCCCCGTAGAGATTTGCAGCTACTTCAACAATTGGAGAACTGCAAGGAAACAAATGACACCGTTGCCAATGCAGCAATAAAATCACTCTCTGGACACTTGTGGTACTTGAGTGAAATTCTGGTAGGTTTTGCATTTTTTGACAATGATGTTTCATCTGAAATGAAGTTAGTCATGGTTGCGCAATTAACAAGATAACAACAGATCATCCTCGCAGAATAGCCTTCTGTCCAACATTACAACAAAATAAACTTTCTGATTTTGTATTGCAACACACCAGGAAAATTTTCACAGCTTTGAACATACCACAAGATTTCCTGACCACGAATCCAGACACTGATATCAGTTACATTGTTGGCCAGAAGAAAGTTGCGATTTTGAAAGTCGTCAATGATGCAGCCGAGCGTGGAGTGGCCCCTGAGTCAAGCATTCAATGGAGAACTAACCAATCAAGAGGAACAGAAACAGTTTTTGTTACAAGTAGTAGAGAAACACCGTCGTGACTTTTCTAATGCTAACAAGTCCACCCTAACTGTCCCAGCCGCAGCTAGAATATCATTACTTGGACTTGAAGACATGAAATTAGTGATTAGTGATCTTTCAGTCTGAACTATGTTGAATTGACTCTTTATCTTTATTAGCTGAAGGTTACTATTCTGGTGCTATGTACAAAACAGTTGTTTTTTCTCTTTTACAGCATTATGTGTCTTCAAATAACTTTTTATTTTTTTTGTGTTACAGCAGGATTACCGATTACCAGTATGGTAATGTTGCGAAACACTGATTATTGCAAAACTTTGACGCTGTTGAGCTACCAATAAATATTATCAGAATACATTCAAATTTTGCCAATTTTATTCTTATAACATTACTAACACATTTTGGGGGTGGCAGGATGAAAACTCAGATTTCTTTTTTGAGTGGCACCCTAATATATATATATATAATCTTGACCATTGCTAAGGGAAATGTTTGTCGATATAAGAGATCATGTCTGTCAACACAGTCTATCAATGGGCATGTTCCTATGTCATTTTACATAAATAGATCATTGGCTTTCGACCACTGTGGCTCTCATGCTGTTGTGGTCATAAAATGTGTGTCTTGCTGTCTGCATAAAATAAATGCACGGGGGCCCTGTTTTAGAAGACATATAAAGGTTCCGTCACTGAACTACAAGTAATATGAATGCCCGACCCAACCGGGGATTTTTGTTGATTTTCGTTAGTTCTAAGCATACTTATGTGGTCCCAAAGTCGACAAGAATGTTGAACAATTGAAATAAATGTTGAAATATTGAATAAATAAAAAAGGGTACCCCTAGAAATCACATTGTGAGATCCGCCACTGCATCGATCATCAAGTTTTCTGGCAGTGCACTATGACTAGAATGACTTCTCTACCCAGACCAGGTTTATTTTGTGTGGAATTTTTAGCACGTTTAGCTAAAGTTATGGGATCCCAAAATTGTAATCGAAGAACAGTATGCAGTATTATTATGTGCAGGTACGAATTTTCTTAAAACGCCGGCACTTGTTAGATAATTCAAAAACTGTATATAGAGATAATCTGCAGCTTGGTGGCTATGTAAAAAAAAAGTAAAGTTCCCTTGGCCAAAACAGGCAATCGGGGCAGATGAAGTGTAGAATTCATCAAAACTATTGTATAGGCTATTTGTGTTTGTCTTTTTTTTTTTAAATATGTTGGTAGTTTTTCTTGTTGGTAGTTTTTCTTGTTGGTAGTTTTTCTTGTTGGTAGTTTTTCTTATTGGTAGTTTTTCTTGTTGGTAGTTTTTCTTGTTGATAGTTTTTCTTATTGGTAGTTTTTCTTGTTGGTAGTTTAGTCAGCATAACGTAAAGCCCGAAGACAAACTGAAAAGTATTTTAAAGCTTCCCTATATATAAATATTCACTTTGACATACGAGGTATACCAAACAAAATTTATCCACTTTGAATACACAGTCTGTGTTAAAAAAGAAAAAAAGTAAAATAAACCTGTTCCATTCTGGACACAGGACGTGTTAGCACATTTTCGTGTTATGTATCAGCAATTATGTTAGCTTTCAGTTAATATTTATCTTAAATCTAACTACAAGTGGTTTGTGGTCACTGAAATAGGACTCATAATTGAAAACATTCTAAATTGTGGTCTTTTAACTTCCGAAAACTCTGTCAATTGTTGCATAGCTCTGATACTTTCAATTAAACTCAGAGCCCAAGCTTACTATTTCATTTGATGAGTTTCTTAATAAATAAAATTAAATATGTTTGGCGAATAGGTCACAATCTTGTCTAAATCGAGGGGAATTACTGGTGCTAAATACAGTACACAGTAACAGAATTTGGCACCAATTTTAGACCACTTTCCGAAAAAGATATAGCTCTGATACTTTCAGTATAGCTCGGAACCCAATGACAATGCAATATTCTTACTATTTCATTATGATTTGATGAGTTTCTTAAGTATTTTTCGAAAATAAAATTATTGTGGCTGAAAAAATAATACTCTACTGTGTCTGAACACGTGTGACGTCAATGCTCTCCGATATGTTCTAGAAGACCTTCATATAGTTAGTTAATCGGGTCATCTTGGTGAAACTACGTGATGCAGTATTTCACACCAAATGAATGGTTTATTGAACGTATAAGGTGTAGAATGGGGCCATGAAAATGACATAATTATTTATATAGCTTATATAGTAAAAAACGGTAAAAACACTGATCAGAGGTCACATCGCAAAATGGACTTTTGATGCACACATGGCAGGCCAAGACCTACAAAATGGTATATACATCATGGGTCTAGGACCTATGGTTGCTGAGATCTCGGGTGATGACAGGCAGACAAAACGGGGACAATAGCGCATTTTTTCTCGAAAATGCGCTAAAACATTATAAAATATTGTACACATCGCACCCAGCCAATGTCTGCAATATTAGGGCGATTCATCATTGCATGGTAAAAAAAAAATTCTCCGATTCTAATGCATTGTGGTTCATTTTTTTCCTTTTGGCAAGCAAATCAAGAAAAAAAAAAGACCACTTTTAGAGGTCGCTCAAGCGACCCGAAGTTTCACTATATGAGATAATGCGGCAATTCTGATGTGTCGCTTGCTTGCTTTTGCTATAGTGCAATTTTAGATCATTGTAAAATTAAAAGGATACCATGATATTTAAATTTTAGATTATAACTAATTTTATTATTCATGTTTGTTGGATAACAAAGTAGTTTTTGACTAACTACAAATTATTGAATTGATATGGCATTCACATCAAGTGGTAATTCACAAAGTGTATTGACAAGACGTATAACTGAAATTGGCTGATTGAGCAAACGGATTCTTGTCTGCCTAGCCCTTCCGTATTTTCCTAAACCAATGAAGGCATATCTTTTACCACCTACTAAAGTAGGATCCTTCAGAGAGGTAAAGAAAACAATAATTCTAATGTCACATACACAATTTACAGTAAAGTTTCCTTGTTGTGTTGATTAAAATAATTGCAAATGTTTTTAAAAACAATAAGAGCCGAACTTTTTTTCCACCTACGATTACACGTAGGCTCCTTTATAGTTAGAGAGAAAAAATTAACAACTCAAATTGATTTTTTTAACATGATTTGATATTTGCAACATGTAATAATTTAATACGTTGAAATAATAATACAGGTACTAACCACTTCGCTTGTTCAATGCATTCTAAGAACCCAAAATGTTTTTATTCAATCCTCATGGGAAATACATCATATTTCCATCTCCAAATGACCACGTAAAACACTTTAACAAAATTCACAATGACTATATATTATCAAAATGTGTACGAGTATAAACTGGTTCTTTTCTTCTTTTTTCTGTTCTATCTCACCACCTAGGAGTGTGCACAGAAGTCTGGTTATAGTCACTATAGTGATCGTCAATTAGTCCTTTACATTTATCTCTGAACCACTTTTGTCTAAATGTTTCTGTCTCCTGTCTCTGGAGCTGTTTGGAAACGTCTCATCTCGTCCACCCAATCAAAATATTCGTATTAACAACTTGCCCCATATTCCCAACTCTACCACTATTATGTTTATCTTGTCTGTGATGTCCGACCTGAACACTACAACTCTCTACTCCGTGACTCTGTCTGTCATGAAGATTCTGATAACTCTGGGCCCTATGGTAGTCATATCTATATGGAAAGGTTTTGTCAGGTTTTGGAAAGTCTTACTTGTGTTTGAGTGAATCTATTTCTGTCTAGGTATATCTGTTTTCTACCATGGTACATGCTATTTCTGTCTGGGCATATCTGTTTTCTGAATTTGATGGACAGTGCCTCGCGACGTGACCCCTCAAGTGACAATTAAAACATAAGATATTGGATAGTCTTTTAGGATAGGTCTTAGACCACCTGTGACCTAGTCTTCTACACGAATAGCATAGGAGGACAAATGGTCTGCACTAACTGTATGTACAGGCTTAGTGTCTTTGACTGGTAAGATTCAATTCTGTCCAAAACAATTGGTGGTGTATTTACCGTCACAGTATGGCTGCCATAGATTGAGTTAGGTTTAGTTATGTCTATCTTAACTTGTTTTTCTAGGATTATCTGCAATTTTGCTAAATTTATTATTTAACATTTCTATACTACTTCTAATGTTTTCTATATTACTGTCAGTCTTTACTTCTAGCTCCGCCCTATGATTCAGTCAGTAATAGGTGTGATCTGATCATAAAGGTGTTCTTATATC
This sequence comes from Bulinus truncatus, assembly GCA_021962125.1. Classification (NCBI taxonomy): domain Eukaryota; kingdom Metazoa; phylum Mollusca; class Gastropoda; family Planorbidae; genus Bulinus; species Bulinus truncatus. The sequence goes on along the minus strand of JAGDYQ010000048.1, from coordinate 4,879,903 downwards.
ACTTTCTATACTGTTTAGTCTTTCAAAATTGTCCTAAGTTGCTTTTGTGAAATGTCCGCTAAGTGTTTTAATCTATCTTCTTCGTCTTCCTCTACTTCGTCAAAAAGGCGAATTCCCTCAAATAGGTCTTCATTTTCTAAATCGTAATACCCAAACCATATTGATGTTAACAAATACTTAATTCAATGGTTAAAAAAACCTGTTATAAATGCACATATACAGATTTAGTATACTTAAATTGTTCCTAAAATAACAAAAGATATTAGTAAAAAAAGTAAAATTTTAATGCTAATCGATAATAATCTAAAAACAATAAAACATAAATACTCTCTGTACAGATTTCTTTATCTGCTTTAACATCTGTGGGATGGTGTAGATCTGTGTCGTCGTCTAAGATGTTGGCTTGTGTGGTTTTAAATCACTTTGTAGGCACACTGAACGCGGTGTTGTAAACATGCTTTACAATTATGACTGGACTGACGCGGAACGTGTTACGACTGTAGTGATGCTGACAATGACGGCTGGACTGACACTGACAATAACGACTGTAGTAATGCTGACAATGACGCTGGACTGACGCTGACGGAGACGGTTGTACTGACACTGACAGACCGTATGCTCTCTACAGGTCACTTTAACAATCACAGGGCGTGACTGGTATGTTTCTGTTGTAGCTGTTACTTCCTTCGCTGGTTACTTGCATGGGTTCACAAGACAATTACTATTTGTCTTCCAAACTTCTGACACCAAATTGTCAGGGATGGCAGTGTGTCTTTATTTCTTCATTTAATTTCACACACAATTGAAACAAGTTAACAACACTTCCTTATCACAAATACTTCTAATAAATACGACAAGTCGATTTGATTTAAATATGAACAATCACTTCACTTTATTTACTCTAAGCACTCAACAAAAGTTAAATCAACACTATAGCTTCACAATATCAATTCTTCGAAAATAACACACACTTCTTTATTAACTCCTTCGTTTCTTCCTAATTCACTATCTTCTCCAAACTTAACAAAACCTACTCTGCCCCCGTCTCTTTCTGTCGTGACCTGTATATCTCCGCGTCCCTACCACTGACCAACGCTATCCCTTTCGCCACGCCTTCGTCTTCCACCTGTCTAATTACGTAACACCTAACTCTACACGCTGCTGCTATTAATCATCAGTCCTGACCTATTTTTCACTGTCCATGCAATTCGTTTGTCTACTTAATTATCTGTCTATCAATCCTATCCTCCAATCTATCTGTCTATCTATCTAACAATATGACTGTCTATCTATCTATGTCTATCGATCTATTTTCACTGTCCACTTACATCGCCTTCTGTATTTAACAATTTTATTATAAACAGAATATCGGAAATAGAGTAGATAAATTTATAAGGCTGTGACTATACGGAACCGGGTTCTAATAAAGCAATAAAAAATAAACAAAAAACAATAATAAAGGATTTATGTATAGCTAAGCTAAGTGCATATTTGCCACGGGTCCGAATAACAATCGAACTTTATTGGGATAGGGTCGAATAGTCACTTCTAATTTAAAATAATAAATATAAATACTGAAGTCTTTAAAATATTTTAAATAATGTATCATTTTACTATTTGCTAATTTGATCATTGAAATAACTTTATTACTTATGAAAAAGGTGACTGGTAAAACCTCGGTCGAAAATAATGATATGATTCTGGATGCACTGAAATGGTTTGTTTTTAGTAAAACCGACATGCGTATATTTTTCAAGTTCCTGACTATGGGAGTGAACGAAGCAAAATTTGCGCAACTTTTATCCAGCCGCATTTTTTGCGTGGCGCAATTACAAAAATTTTTGTCTCGTGTGATACTATCTTAATAGAGAGCCGGAGCCGTGCCGAGCCGTGCCAGGCCGTGCCGGATCCGTCAAATTTGTAGGAGCCGGAAAGAATTTGGCGGCTCCGCAAGTCTGCCATATTACCAATTTTGTGTATTTTTTTTAAGACTTGCTCAACACAGCCAAGATTCTTTTAATATAACCTTCATCCTACACTATTCCGTACAGATAGATGTTAGTTATTTTTATTTTTGTAATGCGTACATATTCTGAAACAGTTAACATTTGTTTGTAATGCGCCATACATATTTTAATTTACTTAATCGGGATTTTCCCCGATAGTGGCACAAATATATTAAAACAAAAGATTTCACCATATCTAATATTTTATTGCCTACAATTCAGAGTTGAATGTGTCTTTTTTGACCCACTTTGTAGCCAGCAGCCCAGCATTTTCTGAGTTATCTATATTTATACACCATTTTGTTTATTCTAAAATTGGAAATTAGTTCAATAGTAATTATTTCTTCATATAATTGTATTATTAAATGTGTTTTTATTTCTTTTTCATATTTTTTTTTACAATAATCAGTTGAAATATTCTATTTTATGCACAGCATTCCCTGATTTTCCGCGGCTAAACGGCTACAGAATTTACCGCGACTGGGGATAAATGAGAAATTAAAATAATCTGGTTTCATAAAAGAAATCAGAATACAACGCAAGTTATCAAACGTTGTTGACCGCGTCTTGCTTTCTGTGACTTATTCGAATTCTAAAAACGCGACAAATCATCATATATAATAATATTCATTTCCAGTGTGCGTTAAATCGAAAGTAAAGAGTTAATACAACAGTATTCCAGTTTAAAATACAACCATGAAAAAAAATCGGATCTGCCCGAAACCAAAAAATAACCTAGCCTACTGATCAAGCATAAGGGGATATAACTCTATGCAAAGGTTTTGCAGAATTTTTAGCTAGTATATAATATTATTCATTTCCAGTGTGCGTTAAATCGAAAGCGGAAAACAAGAATTCAAAATGGCGTCATCCCCTGACCTCGATTAAATTTTTCTTTTCGATAGTATCTACATTTTTCAATAGTTTCTGTGCTTTTAATTATCAAATGCAAAGTCCCCAATATCAAAAATTAATAATTAGCATATAATGTCTTTCAAATCATTGTAGTTTTATACAATAGAGCATTTTAACATCGTCAGACGTAAACAATAGTAATAATCGAAAATCTCCGACGTCGGCGACGATAAGGCTATTGACCGCGTTTTCGTATCTAATTTCGTAAATAAAGTCAATATAATATTTAAAAAAGAAATTCTGTAAATTTCTATACAAATTAAGTTCTCAGCTTTTATACTATTTATTTTTTTAAATAAATACGGCTTTGAATTATTTCTTAATTACAAAATAACAATAAAGGCCCTAAAAACTAGGTCAAAAGGCAATGAAAACATAACCGAGCAATATTTTTCTTATGAGTACATTAAAATTGCATTTAAATTTGGTTGGTACGGTGGCAGGATGGTTATGCAGCTTGGGCAATGGTCACTTTTATACGGGTCTCCGGGTTCGATTTCGCCCAGTGACATTTATTTGTATTGTTTTTTTTTCAGAATATATCCTTTTAGTTGTTTTAATGAAAAGTAACTAATTAGATCTCTTTGACATTTTTTTTTAATTTAAATAATTTATCTTTTAGGATGTTGTAAGAAAAAGAAACAACAACTAATTAGATTTTTAATTATTTCATAAATTAAAAAAAAATTAACAGAGCGTAACTAGGGTTTGGAGGGTCAAAATCGAAAGTCCCGCAGGCTCCTGCTAGGGGAGCCCCCAAAATTATTTTTTACATTCAATATTAAGTACAAAATCTCATGTCATGGTATCGAATGTCAAAATGCAGGGCCCCCAAATCCTTGGTTCGGCAATGGCTTTACAAGTCTATCTTCCTGCAAAGGCTTCGCGGGGTACAGCTAGTCTACATATATTGTTAAACGCGTCTTGCTTTCTGTGACGTATTCGGGAATTCTCGCAGGTCGTTGCCTCGCAAGGTTGGGCGAAGAGAATTATATATATATATATATATATATATATAGATAGATAGATAGATAGATAGATAGATAGATAGATAGATAGATAGATAGATAGATAGATAGATAGATAGATAGATTAGATAGATAGATAGATAGATAGATAGATAGATAGATAGATAGATAGATAGATAGATAAATAGATAGATAGATTGATAGATAGATAGATAGATATAGATAGATAGATAGATAGATAGATAGATAGATAGATAGATAGATAGATAGATAGATAGATAGATTGATAGATAGATAGATAGATAGATAGATAGATAGATAGATAGATAGATAGATAGTAGATAGATAGATAGATAGATAGATAGATAGATAGATAGATAGATAGTGAAAAACCCGCAACATCTGTTTTGTTTTAAATTAGGCCCAAAGAGATTTATAGTTAGGACGCCATTTTTCTTAATTTTCTGCGTTGAATCTTAATGCCTGAAAGAATAACTTTTTTGTTGTTGTTTATTCTTTCCTCTCACATTCTATAGGATGGGGAAAATCTGCAACTGGAAATTTTATAATTCCTGTTCAAGTTCAGGTCATTTTTAATGATAACGATGGTACGTTAATATTTTTTTTAATGAGGAAACAACTTATGTCTATTTAGTTCAATTACAAGATTTATACGTAACTGCAGTAAAACTAATTGAAATATATATATGGTTTTGCTAATTAAATGTTTTTTTTTAAATGACGATTCCAGGAAAAAGTGTAACAAGAGTTTTTTTAATGTCCTACGAGAAACAAGTACAAGAGATGATGTTGATCTGTGTAAGTTACACTGTACGATGTTGATGATCTGTGTAAGTTACATTGTACGATGTTGTTGATCTGTGTAAGTTACACTGTACGATGTTGTTGACCTGTGTAAGTTATATTGTACGATGTTGTTGATCAGTGTGAGTTACATTGTACGATGTTGTTGATCTGTGTGAGTTATATTGTACGATGTTGTTGACCTGTGTAAGTTATGTGTACGATGTTGTTGATCAGTGTAAGTTATATTGTACGATGTTGTTGACCTGTGTAATTTACACTGTACGATGTTGTTGATCTGTGTAAGTTACATTGTACGATGTTGTTGATCTGTGTAAGTTACATTGTACGATGTTGTTGACCTGTGTAAGTTACATTGTACGATGTTGTTAATCTCTGTGAGTTACACTGTACGATGTTGTTGATCAGAGTGAGTTATATTGTACGATGTTGTTGATCAGTGTGAGTTATATTGTACGATGTTGTTGATCTGTCTGTGTAAATTATATTTAACAAGCCAACAGCTTAAAGAAATATTACGTAATACCATTCCTTGTCTTGGATTCTTTTTAATATTAATGTACACATGAACTAAAAGAATTGTTATTTAATATATGAGTAATTTATATTTATATTCATTATGGACTAAAGTAGCTAATTAATAAAAAAAGTCAATTACTAAAGACTGTTGTTACGAAGTAGGTTTTTCAGCACAATGGTTCAAATGTATCAAGAACAAAAATCAAAGGGCCAGCTTAGCTGTCAGCTAGGGAAGAGGGCTTGTCATAGCGACAGATAGCTGAATCACTCAGGCGACAAGTTATTGTGTCAGAACACTAAATGGGGGGGGGGTCGTTAATTGATGAGAGCAACGGGAGGGCACCGGGACTCAGGGGGACAAATACTTATGAGAGAATACTCGTGATACGTAGGGTGCAGTTTTGGTGCAAGTGAACCTGCCAGTAAATTGTAGGGGAGGTTGATCTATTGGTAAGACCGTTGCAGTATAATTTACTCAGGGAGGAAAGCTAAGCTAGAAAGTTTCATAGGTTCCCTCATAGGTGTCAATCTCTTTCCATCTCCATATCCGTCACATAAATTATACAGAGGGTAATGTTAGATGGGGCTAGCAGTGGTTATGTGTATAATTCACCGATGCCAAGCCAATCGTTTGCAGTAGAAAAGTTGTACTATTTAGTATGTGAAGGGGCAGACAGAGAAATAAACTAAACAGAGAGAACTAGAGAGCAGAGTGAGCAGGAGACGTAGAGCGAGCAAAATAGCCGACGTAAGCAGATTATATATGAAGATCTGGCGTTAATATATATACACAATAAACTTGTTTTATCAGCAAAAGGAACCGAGTATTGTTGACTTTATTAGCGGAGACTGAACGTGAGATGTGAAATATAAACATTGTCATCAGACCACTAGCATAAAACTATCTCTTACTCCAAGTCTACGACCTCTTTGTGGAAAAGGAAGCGTAATCGTCCTTCCATAACGTGACAGCTGTACATATAGAAACAAGCAATTAAGCCTGTTCCATTCCGGACACATGACGTGTTAGCTCATTTGTTTATGTATTATGGGTTTTATAAATTGAGGAGTAAGTCATGTTGAATAACTATTATAAAATAAAATGAATTGCGCCCCTTTGTTATTATTGCTTATATAGTAAAAAACGGTACCCTAAGAAACCATTGAGGTTCCGGCCACTCAAGTTCAGATAGCGAAATGGACTTTTGATGCACACTTGGCAGTGACCAAGACCTACAAAATGTATATACATCATGGGTCTAGGACTTATGGTTGCTGAGATCTAGAATGATGACAGACAGACAAAACGCGGACAATAGTGCATTCGACTTCTCGAAAATGCGCTAAAAATTGCATATGCTTACACTCTAATAAAGACCAAAAACTTCTTAAGACACACAACTTTTTTGTATTTTTTTTATTATCATTCATTTAGGTTTAATTTACAACTAATAATGATCAAAAAAGTGAATTACACACCATTAAATAATCTTTTATTGTTCAATAATAGGTATGAATGCTGAGACTATTGTTACGTGTTTCGTACAAAAAGCCGCTAAGTTTGTTGCAGCCTCAATGGAACCCTAGTGTGGTTAGAAAGTTCATCGAAACAGCCAATGAGTACAAACAAATGGACAAGTGAGTTTAAAATAAATACTTTTGTTCTTTTTCTTTTATAGATTTAGTGGTCGTAAATGATTTGCTACAAGTCTTCTTTATGAAATGTTCATATAGCGGTTGATTCATACATTGAATATTCTCATGAAATGTTCACATAGACGTTTATTCATACATAGAAAATTCTTCATGAAATGTTCATATAGCGGTTGATTCATACTTAGAACATTCTTCATGAAATGTTCACATACCGCTTTATTCATACTTTAATATTCTAAAACAAAAAAAAAAAACGATACAGTGAATACTTCTATTTTGCGTTATTTAAAAGTCTACTTCTCAATTAGCCTTACCGGAATGTATTGGCTTAATTTTTGTTTCGTTTTTAAACTTTGTTTCCTTTAATAGTAACGAATTTTTAGACCGCTTGAACTGTGGTGTTAGTTAGTACTATTTTTAAATTTTAAATCATTATCAAAATATCTTCTTTTTATATCCCAGAATCAGGTTTCGACCAGAGCTAGTGTGTAAGCGATATGTTTATTCTACTGCTGGAAATGGTAATTTATATTCATTTTGAGGAATGTAAGCTGGTCAGTCTTTAACTTCTCAATTTTATAACCCATATGATAAAAAGGGAAATTAATTAGTCTTGCAATAGACCAGTGAACCCCAAACTTTCGACGTCTGACAAACCCCCTTTTTATTTTCTAATATTATGTAAAAAAAGTAAAACAAAAAAAAACGTGTATATTGTTCCGACGGTCCTGGTTTCCACTCATTTGATTGTTAATGATTCAGCCGTGTACGTTTTCCAGAGGTTCTCAGTCAGGTGCAGCGCGCACCCATCTTCAAACTCTTCGCGTACCTCCAGGTATGTACTACCTTTAGGAAACACTGCCGGTAGACCAACAGTAGCTCTTGATTGTAGATCGATATATTACAACTTATTATCGAATTTTTTTTTTAAATATCTAATTCTAGTCTAACCGTTTTTTTATATGTGGGTCTTAATATTAGTTACCTTCCTCATGTGTGAACGCTCTTACCTGACCGCATTGTTACGTACATCTTCTGTGTATGGGCAGGCAAACTATGAAATCAGTTTGCAGCGGAACAGTAGATGCCGACTTTGTCCTTAAAATATTGTTAGACAATTTAACCATCTATAAATAGAAACGTGATGCGAGGGCGTGAGTTGGATAGTTATGACGATTTAGGTCAATTGTGTTCAAATGAAACATAATTTCTTCGAAAAAAAAATGCTCCACAAATAGCATTGAGACAGTGAACAAGAGACGTGTCCTTAATCATTATATCTTCTTTGTGAGACTGGTTGACTTAGAAGTAAGTATTTTTGTAAAAAGTTTCTTCTCACTTTACATTGTGTTTTTTTTTTTTAGACTTAATAAAATTGAATGCTGTCAATTCGCGACAATTTTTCTAATGTAAAAATATTATTATTACTTCTATAGCAACATTTATATTTTCAACTGCAATTAAATAAGCTGGCTTACCAGATTAATCTATATTGTGGGTTATGTCTTAGATAATCCTGAATATCAGTAATCAGGTGCTAACATAGATCTCTACATGAAAAAGAAATGATGGTAATGCAAGGGAAATAGCCCATCTGTTTGCGTCGTTCGTCTTAGTTAAACACGGTTGTATCCCTTAGTGTAAAATAATAATTTGTTTAATCATATTTCTTAAAATAAAAAAAATACAAATTAATTAATAATTAATTAATTAATGAATCGTAATTCTTGTAAAAAATAAAAACATGTATACAAATTGCAAGAAAATCTTTCACTAATAAGTTCCTCTTAAACCAATTACAAAATTGTTCGAAAAAATAAACACAATTGGAGATAACGATTAGAAAAAAATTTTCTTTCGGATAAAAAATGACTTCATAATACAGTCGTGAATGGAGAGAGAAATTGATTTTTATCAGTACTCTCATTTTTTTTTTCTTGTCAAAAAATGTGTGTTTGTTTTTCAGATTCAAGAGGGTGGGAAGGACAGATGAAATATCAGTATTGCTTTCAAATTTAGTCACTATTTCTTAAAAAACAAGCTATTATACGATGCCTTTTGTTATTTAAATGAAATCTTTGAGTCGGGTCCCATGATAGTATTTTATTGATCTGTCTAGTCGCAGAAAAATTAATGATTGAAACTGGGCGAGTTAAAGATTAATACGCTGTGGTTTTGATTTTTGTCTGGGCGGAAGGATTCTTAGACCTGTCTGATTCTTTGGTCTTCTCTAACTCAATCATATATTTTTAAAAAAACAAAGGGAAGATCATTTTACAAACTAATGTCACATTAGAATAATTTATTACTAGTGTACCAAAATGTAATATGTTTTTTTGTTTTTTTTAAAATATGAAATGTACCATTGCTTATTGGAAAAAAAAGTGAAAAAGCTAATATTTTAAGAAGAAAAAATCCTAAGAATGTGTTTACGATAACATGTTATGAAAATTATAATTTATTTTGTACGCAAAATTAAAAATTTAGTTTATTAAAATGTGTAAATAAATGAAATAAGATCTTGATTTTTTTTTTCTTTGTGTATAATTTGAAATTTTGAAAAACAATTTGCTTTTTTATTTGTATTATGTTTATAATTTTTTAGAAAAATACAAATCTCACCAACTAAAATTGTATGTTCTAAAAGTTTATTTCACCATCATACAAATTGATATATAATGCATGCATAGGGATGAAGAAAGAAAGCTGAGGTTTATGAAAATATATGACCGACAGTTTGCAATTTAAAAATCAATACAAACCTGCCGTCTATTAGGGAGTAAAAAGTCACAATTTCCAAAAAAAAATCACAGAAATGGTCAGAACGAATATTATCTAAACACATACAAGCAGTAGGATTTATCTAAAACATTTCAACTGTAGCAATCGAGAAGCCGAATGCATCGAAGTTGTTAACTATATATATACAAACTTAGAGAAATGGGTAGACGGTCCGAAACCGAATCGTCCGGACTGAATCATTTTTAATGATAGGAAAGATAAATTAGTATATATTAAATCTGACCATGGCTCTCAACGGCCTTAAGGGAGAGATTATTGTGTCAGAACTGAAATATATATTTATTTATTTAGTTCTAGTGGTCCAAGCCAGCTGATGCTGGCTGTGCGAAATCCAACAGCAGGGATAGCAAAGAAATTTACAAAATACTGAAGCAGAAAAGAACATATGGCCTTTACTGCCATGAAATATAAACAAAAAAAAAACAAAATTACCTTTATGATATACAGCCCATACACCGCACGATATGAAAACTACATGTGAGGAGAAAAATTTACAACGCATACACCGCATGATTTGATAACTAACTAAAACAGACACAGGATGTATAATTAGAAAACCTTTTTAAAAGGGCCCATAATTCTTTCTGCGCCCGGGGCCCTGTAGGTCTAAATGTACCTCTCTTGAAGAACTTATCTTTAGTACGTGTTTTTCTGACTTATGCAGATCGCTTTTGAAAACTCTAGGTAAATCATTTTGGCGAGTTTAATCTATAGTGAAGATCTTTTATTGAACTGCTTCAAAAAAAGTTATTGTAAGGATAATAGAAATGTTACAGGTGTATAAAACATTATCTCAGGCATGTTGTGATATATTCATTTTCTTAACCTTATTTTAAGACCAATTAACTTTATGAAATAATTATGTTATTTACATGTCTCACTCATTAGTGTGTCTGTTTTTATATAATCTTTCGTTTAATCATTACGGCATCTTATTTAGATTTGTTTATGGTCTAATGGATATGAACAATCGCGGCATGTATATTTAAAAAACAATTTTTTCCCTAAATAAATGAGCTTGGTAACTTCATTAGTTTGTATGGATAACTTTAGTTGTGTTGTTATGACATCTAAAAATATTACAATAAACTTTGTATGCACAAAAATATATAAAAAATGTCACGAGATGATAAAACCAGCATCTTAAGCCTGTTCCATTCTGGACACATGACGTTTTAGTGCATTTTCCTGTTATGAAATCGAGTACGTATGTTAGCTTTCAGTAAATATTTTTAAATTTTAGAAATGTTTATAAATTTTGTAATGCATATATCTGAAAAAATATTAAAAAGACGTTTCTTATATTTGAAAAAAAAATATCTTCTCTTAAATCTAACTACAATTGGTTTATGGTCATTGAAATAGGATTCACAATGGAAACATTCTAATTTGTAGTCATTTAATCGTCCGAAAAATCCGTGAATTGTTTTTGATAAATTGTTGCTGCCAATCTTGTTTTCTTCCGTTCAATCACCCATTCATTTGGTGCGGCACCAAAGCGTGTAAGATGTAGAATGGGGCCATGAAAATGACTGAATTATTAATATAGCTTATATAGTAAAAACGGTAAAAAATACACTGATGCCCAGCCCTCAGAGGTCAGATCGCGAAATGGACTTTTGATGCAGGAATGGCAGACCAAGACCTACAAAGTATATATATATATATCATGGGTCTAGGACTTATGGCTGCTGAGATCTAGGGTGATGACAGACAGACAGACAAACGGGGACAATAAATAGCGCATTCGAATTCTCGAAAATGCGCTAAAAATATATTTTAAAAAAAGCAACCAACGCACGTCATTTACCAGCCTTGTAATTTTGATTACATTTTTTCTTAATGTGACCTTATGTACATAAAATGCACGTAGCAATGTCAATTCTACAATGTACATGCAAACACAAAAGACTAAATTTATTGATGGCAAAAATGTAAACATATTGAGATTAATGAAGTACAAATCTTTGTTATCAGCTAACAAATAAAAACAATAAAAAAATAAAATACAAGTTGTATACAGTCATGAATTAAAAAAACAAAAATTACTTTTCCGCCAATCAATTTATATAAATATACCTATTGTTTATAAAAAACAAATTAAATTAATTTTAATGATTAATGTATACAATTAAAACTTGATTTTCACTATAGTTTAAAGTATTACGATTACTTCATTCGTGATATTATATATCGCATGTAAAACGGATGATCTGTTTTCATTCCTCATTCATTCCGCAGTAAAAGACTAAATTTCCTGTAAGGTTAACATAATCATTTGTATTTTACATCATTATATTTGTAACTCACTTCATCGTACGTGTTTAGATATACATTTTACATGTCTAGATATACATTTTACATGTCTCGGTATACATTTACATGTCTAGATATACATTTTACATGGATAGATACACATTTTACATGTATAGAAATACATTTTACATGTCTAGATATACATTATACATGTATAGATATGCCTTTTACATGTTTATATACATATTGAACATGTCTAGATATACATTTTACATGTCTAGATATACATTGTACACGTCTAGATACACATTTTACATGTTTAAATATACATTTCACATTTCCAGATATAAATTAACATTTCTAGATATACGTTTTACATGTCCAGAAAAAAATTTTCCCCATTGTCCAACAATGTAGTAATGGTCTTGGCTGGGGACGTCTTTCATTTCCCTTAAATCAAAACAGAGAGGAATGTCTGACCACTCACTGACCGGAAGTCTAGCTAGTGGTGTTTGAAAAATTAACAAGTCTTCTATCACAGGCACCAGTGCCAGGTCCTGCACAATGTTTGATCTCTCTGGACCATCTCACCAGTAATGTTGACACAGTGATGAACGCAAGTTTGACCAATGGACATTAGGGTGAGTGAAAAACAAAATTCTGAATATCTTGGTTGGATAGATATAAAAAACTTGCTAACGCATGTAGCTAGTAATGTGGCAAAAAATTAGACAATTTAAAGCATGTCCTGAGAAATGTTCCCTCTAATTTTTGGCGCCGCTGCGCAGTAAAAAATTTCTTGAGCAACTTTTTAGAACTTCTAAAAAATTTGGGCCAATTTGGAATAAATTATTAAAAAATTGGGTGTTGTTTGTAGTCCGAATCTGCGAGAATTATTCGAACAATGTTAATAAAAAAAGCAACTATTTCTATATGACCTTGTCTAAAACTAATAAAACTGCTAGTCACCTAAAATAACCAGACAAATGTGAAAATAGGGTTTTCTGAAGTAATTGCTAATCGCTATTAAAATTATTATTAGCTATTGGTAGTTTCAGGAACAAGAAAGTGAATCTATCAATCCGTCACTTAAATTTATATAGCGCTTATTATGTATTATGTAGAGCTTATTATGTAGCGAGCAAAAAGCTCTCGAAACATGAACTTTGAAAAAAGTGCGTTTTCAGACCCTGAAACACCGGATAGCAAATATATTATCCAGGGACAATGTGTGAGTGTTGTCGGTCATAACTCTTAGAGAAAAATGTATTGATGTTATTATAGCTATCTACAAAGCACAAACGAACAAAGATCTAAATATTTGTATCAAGTATTAAACTGAGAACATATACCATTTATATAAATAAATGTTACGTATATTTAAACTTGTAGTTCTTTTAAATAAAAATAGGTATGCTAAATATATTCAATAATCATTGTACCATTATATAGCTATATAATGGTGCAGTGTTTATTGATAATAGCTAACATAATCATTTGTAACACAATGACTGCAAGTTTAAATATATTTAACATCAGTTATAGACCCGGAAAAATAATACGGAGTTCCCGTTAGTTGGTATGCTATGACGTCTCATATTAGATCATGCCAACACTCCAATCAACTTTATGAAGTGAATGCTCTGTTTGGTCACATAGTACAAATCTAGAATATTATCTGAAACAATAATATTTAAAATTACATCAAATCAATTTCATTTTTAGGAACGTTTGTTTTAAATTAAAACAAGCAAAAATTAAGCCTGTAAAAAACAGGACGTTTAAGAGCATTTTCAGTATAAATAGTTTAATAACTGTTACAAAAAAAATAATGATTACGCCCCTTTGTTTAGCTTATAATCTATATGTAATATATAGCTCCTTAGGAACCTGGAGCCCCTGCCCTGAGAGGTCTATCGCGAAATGAACTTTTGATGTACACATGGCAGGCCAAGACCTACAAATTGATATATACATCATGGGTCTATGGTTGCTGAGATATAGGGCACTCACTGTTAATATAGCTCATATAGTAAAAACGGTACTTAATAAGCCCCCTTTTTCGGCCCTCAGGGTCCTATCGCGAAATTGACTTTTGATGTACATGGCAGGCCAAGACCTACAAAATGATATGTCGAGTTTGATTCACCTCCACTGCTGCAGGACATCACTGCCAAAGATATTGCCAGTTACGGCCAGGTGATTCTATCTCACTTTTCATGCCATTCGCAGATGTTGAAAGAAACATCAAGGATGTCACAGCAGTTTGCGACATACTATACGGACATGATAAACGCCATGGTGCTATTATTCAAATGAAAAAATCAAGATCGGACGTGCCAACAATAGAAACAAATGCAGACTTTCTGCACTAATTTTACATTTTAACTGCCGTAATGTTGCAAATAACTTTGTTTTTTATTTTACTAGAGATAGTTGTTGTTGAATTTGTTGTGTTTGATTTTAGGGAAACATTAACATTAATAATTCACTCTGTTCAGCAGCGTTATATTTTCAGAACACATTTAATTGCGTTTTTTCTAAAGACGGTTGCTAGAAAACGGTTATACAGAAAATAAAACTGTTTTTGTCTACTCTTTTACTTTCGTATGGATCACTGATTTTGGTTTGTCTGAGACCTGAACTCCAAAATGTGTCAGATTTATCCCCACCTAATTTATATATATATATATATATATATATATATTAGCATGCCTAGAAATAGTCTAAGCAAATGTATACAAAAATAGACATTTACAACTTTATAAGGCCAGAGCTGCAAGAAATTTAAAAAAAAAAAAATTGGAAAATCTACAAGCTGAAACTGCCCTAGTTCTGCCTTGTAAGTTCACTTCCCTACATAATAAATTTACATTAACATGATTCCTTATTTTGCTACCTTTATCCCACTTTAGTCCTTCTCTTTTTTAAACCAAGGAGTGTGCCATTACTAATGAAAAGAAAATGTCCAGCTTGTGTAGACCCTGTGCGGCTGCATTAAGTTCTGGCAATGATAGGGATCGGAAGTGAACAGTTAGGGCAGAAAAAGAAAGGTATCAGAAGATGTCAAGCATAGAAGGCAATAGATCACAAAGGCCCAAATTAAATCAAGGAGTAAACAAGAGTACCCTGAAGGGACATGTTTATAATACAGGGATTCGTTAAAAAATGAGGGTGGTGGGAGAGAAAGAGAGCGGATGGAGAAATGGCAGGGACAGATAAAGAGAGAGTGGGGGGCAGGGAGGGAGAGAAGGGGAAGGAGGGAGAGAGAGGGGGAGATGGATGAAGGGAGGGAGAGGGAGGGAGGGGAGGAAAGGGAGAGGGGTGTGGGAGGGAGAGAGAGAGAAAGGGAGAGAGTGGGTAGGGAGAAAACAGAAGGTAAACAGAAAACCTTATTTTAAACCCGGGCAAAGCCGGGTAGTTGCAACTAGTACATATATATATATATATATATATATATGATTACTGATTAAATTTATTTTCTACTGCCACATATAAATTTAGAGAATATTATTTTAATTATACAGTCAAAAAATAATTATTAATGTCATTGAAGCTAGTATAAAAAGAACAACTTACACATTATATAACTAAAAGAAACTTGCTTATTCAGAAGGAAAAACAATTAAATTCGACGTCGATAGATTTAACTCGACAAAAAAGTTTATTGTACATTCATAATTAATTACTGCCATCTTGGATACTAAACAGCTTTATAACAAAATGTATTTGCATATTTTATTCAAATGTAGTCCATTACTGATTCTTCTTGTTCAAGTGATTTTTTAGAATCCATTCAAATTGTGATCAATTGTTTCAAATATAATTGAGAAGTAACTGAAAAATATAAAAATGAACAACATTGAATAAATATTGACTTTTTCGATTTCCTATTTATTACTCATATTTCATGTCTAATTCAATTTATCTATATACATAATCGTCTAACCTATGCGTACGTTCGACAGTTCTACACACCGTGCGTTGTAAAGTATGCTTATGGCGATATAAGCCGCATGTCTTTACGTTAAAAATACACGGCACCGTACGGGTTGAAAGCTTACATCGCTAAAAAAAAAGTCTGAGTCCTACGTCACACCTTTGCGGATTTAAAAAAAAAAACAGCGTGTCATCGACCGTCTCTATAAAAATAGTCTGGGAATTCCAAAATTATATAAAAAGAGACAATGTATGTTAAATGAGAGTATGTTTGGTGCATTTGTTCATCAAAGGAATCTTTCTTGAATAAAAATAAAATGCTGCGGAATTCTAAACACAACAAGGATTTCTTATTAATGAATTAAGATTTTTAAATGATATTGAGTAGTGTGCGCAAGTTTTGTTTAATAGTCGGGGGTTGTTTTTGTTAAGTTTCTGCACCCATAATGAGGATTATTTTCTTTGGGATGAATTACATAAAAAGCTATTTTTGTACATAGACTGATTGTTAACGCGCTCAAATATATATTACCATGTTGGTTGGGATAGGTGTGGGAATAAACCAAATGGTTATGAAAGGGGGGTCAAGCAGACGATTTAGTTGCAACACCGCTAATTTGTTAACCCCACGTCTGTCTTTTTTTTAAATACGTCACGTTAAACATGATAAATTAAAAAATTATTAAAAAAAAGAAGAATTGTTGGAATGGGGGGTGTAGGGTTGGGAAAGGAGGGTTTAACGGGGGGGAGGTAGGTAGAGGTGTCACGTGGTATTGTTAACAGGGTGAACGAAAATACACAGTTATACTAAATGTCCCCTTTATTGTAATTTTGTACATTGAGACCCACTGCGATTCGGCATGTCTTGAGTGGAAGAGGGTGGCGGGGGAGGAGGGAAGGATGGGTGTGGGGGCTGAGTGAAAGAGAATTGATACATTATTTAAAAAAATAACTATTGAGAAAGAGTCCTTTAAAATATTATGAATGAAATAAGATTAGTCAATGATATGGAGTTTTGAGCGCATCACCATTTTCAACTCCAACTGCGTGCCAAATAGCCTGTCCGGGTGCCGAGCCTGTTCAACTAGTTTTTTTAATATAATGGTATTCTAATAGCAAACCATTTGAACTATATCCATAGCTATACATCCCCATCACTTTTAACTTACTGTATAAACTCCTGTCTAGCCAATTATGTTGTCTCCATTGAAGTCCATCAGAGCGAACAGAAGCAAGAAGTCAGTGTGGTCCACATGTGCGTCATTGTTGACGTCATACACTTGGTACAGCGCATGAAAGAAACTGTTGATATCAGGATCATGTTGGTTGTTGTGGACATAGTTGCTGTATTCTTGGAAGGAGATTCTGCCGTCACCGTTAGCATCAAAGTCCTAGTTTAGTATAATTGTAAATGTTATTACATGTTAATCACTTTCTATCACAGAAAAGTTATAACCAAGTTAGTAACTAAAGAGAGCATATAACTAAATAAGCTGTACTAAATCACCAAGATCCGTTTGGAAAATACTATTTACAATGATATTTAAAATGTGTATGCTAATGACATAGTAAAGATTCTGTTAAATATTGTGTTTATCATAAAAATAAAATGTTTACTAAACATAAATTTCGAACATGTTTTTTTTTTCAGTTTCACTTTTTTTTTTTTACTACCATCTTATCTCAAGAAAAATTGATAAGCTAACAAACACAACAGCCAACATAAAAGACATACAAATTATAACAGAGTTTAACAAATTCCGCGTCATGGCGATGTCGATGAATTGTTAGCCTTGTTAGCCAATTTTTTTCATGACCTACCATCTAGAATGTAGTAATAGAATAAGCCTTATAGCCTCAGTGCGCTTTTCAGTATAATCATTTCCTTATTGTCTCAGTTACTGATTGGTTGTAATTCATTCTTAACCACGCCATCTGGCTTATTATCGCTTACTAGACAACTTGTTCTTAGAGGTTTATATTTCCGCTGATATTACAGTCAAGCCAATGCAGACATTTCTTTAGTTTCCAGCTTGTAAAAGGATAAGCTTTGAGTGTTTATATTGTGGTCTTATAAATTCAATTGTGTTGCATTAATTACCTCAACTTTTTTCCTGACTGTATGGGTCACATCGCATCCTTACCGACAACATAATTTGTTATTGGGACTTAGGTGAATGGTAAATGTTGAAGCAGTTGTAGTGGTCCTCATCCTTGAAAAAAATGTCATGTGTATGTGTTCACTTCTGACTAGCACCTGTATTCTTGGTAAGAGTACCTAGGTCGTTTCTAACATGAATGACTAAAACTCGACAGTCCTTGCCTGCTTCATAAGAATCTTTCATTTAAACACTCAAATCCACTATGTTCTCTGCTAGTATCATTTTGAATTTCACACACTGTTTTGATCAAACGCGTGTATATTTCCATGAACAATCCTGAAAGCTAATGGGATCTGCACTAGAATGCTGAATCTCGGGAATATATCGCCATATTAACGGCGTTCAGATTCCACACAACGACATGACTTTCATATTGCGTTCAGTATAGTGGCATTATGTAGAAACCTTGGAGATAAACATTACACTTACGGAGACGTTCAAAAGACTTTCACCAAAAAGCTATCAATCTCTGACCCTAGTATTGTAACAAGTTGGTGATTACAAGGCTGTCAACCTGTCACCTTAGTATTGTAACAAGTCGGTGATTACAAGGCTGTCAACCTGTCACCTTAGTATTGTAACAAGTCGGTGATTACAAGGCTGTCAACCTGTCACCTTAGTATTGTAACAAGTCGGTGATTACAAGGCTGTCAACCTGTCACCTTAGTATTGTAACAAGTCGGTGATTACTACAGGCTGTCAACCTGTCACTATGGTATTGTAACAAGTTGGTGATTACAAGGCTGTCAACCTGTCACCTTAGTATTGTAACAAGCTGGTGACTGCAAGGCTGTCAATCTCTGACCCTAGGACTGTAACATTTCGGTAACTACAAGGCTTTCAATCACTGACCCTAGTACTGTAACATGTCGGTGACTACCAGAATGTCAATCACTGACCCTAGTACTGTAACATTTCGGTAACTACAAGGCTGTCAATCACTGACGCTAGTACTGTAGCAAGTTGGTGAATAATCCACGGTTTAAAATGTGTTTTTATTAGTAAATTAAAACATAACGCAAACAAAAAACTCGTTTTTCGGTTTATTCGTTACAATGGACAAAGCAGAAACAACAAGTCCTTTCTTTACTGACAATCCATACTAGTTTTTGGCCAAAGTGAGCTTTGATATAGAAAGTTCGATTTTAGTTTCTAGTTACGCTTTCATTTTTTCCCTAATTTGCTTTAAAAGGCTTTCTTTTTTTCGGATAGTCTAAAAATATAACAAATTTAATACATGATTCTCATCGGGAAATGGCTAATTTAGTTTTTAAAAAAACCAACTAAAAAACAACAAATAAGAATAAATAACTTGCTTGGAAAAATGTTTCTAGTTCATTCTTGTCTAGATTCCATCCCCATTGAGATCAGAATATCGAAACGCCATTGCAGCGGTATTGTTGTACGGTCTGAGTGAGAAGAACTGGGCCCAGGTGAATGCAGGGAGACATAGCAAATGGCGGCGTAGAACAAGGCGGACATTCTGAAGAGTTTTCTGAAAATAAATAAGAGACTTAGCAATTGAAAATTTGGCAATCGTGTAATGGAAGCATCATGGGAAAATAATCTTCAATATCTTGTAAGTAAGCATGGATTGTACCGGGTAACAAAAAACAAGAATGAAAAATGTTACATTTATACATTAGTTAAGTCTATGACTGTTTAAAATATTATAGAAATATGTTTACATATTTAAGAAAGAAAAAAAGTGACGGAATGAAGCGGTTTAAATATTATAAGACGAAATCTAGGATCTGTTTTATTGAAAAAAAATATTAGCAACTTTAATATTTTAATATGATAGATACATTGATTGTTTTCAATTGTAGTAATCACAAACCTTTTTCAACGCAATTGATTTCTTTTAAAAAAAATTAGACGGCACACTAAAATCGATAGCTACTATTACTTACAAATTGTGTATTCATGTGAAAATTACGTTTTGATATTTAAATTTTGTGGGAATAATTAAAACATCCTTCCTACCACGATCTACCATTTTTTTCTTTCTAAATTATCTATTAAATGAAAATAACGGAACATTGTATCGCATCTTTTTTTTTAGCAAGATTTCCAGACTTCTATATTTAAACATTGTTTTAATTATATTTATTTTCTGTCAGAGGTTTTATCAATGTACGATCACTTGGAAACCAGTATCTTATGTTTGATAAAACAACAACACAGTACTTAATAAACTTCTGATACTCTTAAAGGATTCCGTTTAGCAGAACCGGTATCTTGTTGGGGTTTTTTGTGTGTGTTATAGGAGAATTATCTGGTAGGAAACTGCTTGATTAATTGATTCTCTACCGTCATAGAGAGCACCGTTCAAAAACTTTTAGACCCCGGACGAGTTGATCCCGGTATTTCTGCCACGCGACCCTTCGAAACCGAGACATAACCTTAAAATATTCACTTTTAGCTGCTGCACTCAGCTAACGTTGGTGAAAAACCAGAGTGATGTGATGTACCGCGGGACACCTGTTTCTGTTCACTGTTTAAAAGTTAACAGAAAATTGAATCATCTCTTGGTGGCACTTAGACATCTGAGGCTTTATATTGTTACGACCCTCTCAATTGCGCACCGTACAGTCTACACTTTATTTCATTTTAAATTGAAATTGAGTAAAGTATCTCACTAATGTATTTGTGTCACAATAATAAAATCAACTCACCGAACTGTACAGATGTAGTAAATCTAACCAAAACTAAAGATAAACTTTTCAAAATTTATATGTGAATGAAAAAAGTATAACCTCGTGGGAAAAATTACAGGTGTCTTTATAATAGATAACATAATAAATTTAGAAAAAAAATATTCTTTCATAAAGTTAAATGACTGTATTTAATGTTATCATTTATTAATATTTTCTGTAGGTCAACTTACTAATTTGCATACTGATCTAGGGAAAATCTCAAAAGATCTAGTTTATATTGCATCCTTATGTAATACTTGATATTTGAAATGATACTTCATATACGAAATTAACAATGTAATACTTGGTGTGTACTTAAAGATAGTTCGTTTAGTAAGTTGTACTTTCTTCTCTTCAGTGCTGTACAGATAAAAACTTTCCGAAAATAGAATATTTCGATAAGATGAACATTTCTATGGTCAAATATTAAAAAAAAAAAATGTGTTATGAATAAACACAAAAAAAAAAATATCCTATTGTTTAGTTCTAGATTAGTTCTTCTAAGTGTTGTTTTTAAAATTCCACAATTCCCTGATTTATATGATTTAACCAGGTGTGGGGTGTCTGCCAAAATATTAACCGACATCGACTCCGGTGTCGGCATTTAATCAACCGATATCACCGATACCGGGGGCTCTTCTTGGCTCTACAACCCATTTAGGGCCCTGGCCTGCCATAATACTCGTCTCCTTTTTGTCCGATACATGGTCTTCTTTCTTCACTCTCTCACTCCTGTGGCTTTAAGATCTTCTCCACTTCCTCCAACCATCTACTTCTTGGTCTGCCTTTAGGCCTTTTCTCATTAGATTGTTGCCTTATATATTGCTTTGGACCTCTATTTGTTTTCCATTCTTTCTATGTGCCCTGCCCACCTCAATCTATTAATTTTGATTTCAGCTGTTATATTTGGTTCTTTGTACAGATTGTACAACTCAGGATTAGTTTCTACTCCACTCGTTATTTCCCTTTACTGGTCCATATTATTTCCTAACTATTTTTCCTTTCCCAAGAGCTTAGCAAATTTTTCTGCTTGTGCTGAAATTGTATATTAATACTTTATTTTTTTTATTTAATGTATACTTTTAATAAACAATATATCACTTTTTCTAGTTAAATATTTTGAGCTTTGGTGAAGTATATTTGTTTAATATATATTTACTTTTATTACTGATTCCTTATAAAATCAATGTATACTTTTAATCAAAATAAAAAAATGTTTCAACAGCATTTATTGAATGCAGTACTTGGTGAAAAATAAAAAGAAAATATACACACAATTGGGCAGGGTCAGCATAATAACTTTTTTGACGCACTTGCAAAACTTATTTATCCCTAACCCATCCATTTTAATTGCAAGAATTGCTAACTAATTCTAAGTCTATAGCGTGAAGTGTTTTAAGCTGTATTTAAATTGACTGAATATATTTACTTCGATCATTTACTTTTGAATGCTACAAAAGTAAAACTGATACAATTTCATAATTGATCATATTTATTTCAGTACCCTAATGGTACTATTGCCTTTTCTCAATCAGTTGTTTAAAACGTAAAAGAAATATTGACAGCATACCAACATCCTACAGTGTATAATCAAATCGACTGGTAATATTCGTTCACATATTATGCAACTATAAAGTTTAATACAGGTTTAATATACTGGTACATTTGCAACGTTTTCCTATCTTTCCTATTCATTATCTGGAAGTTGCCGCTCTAAGTATAAATCAAACTGTCCGACTGCCTTGGCACTCTGACGCCATTGTTGTTATTCGCTTTTTGTTTTCAATGACGTTTTCAGTCATTTAAAGACGCATACCAATTGTCACGGGTATTCCCTATGACAGTGCACAAAATGGATGTTTATTTTGAACGGAAGTAGAAAAAAGGGGTGACGTAGAAACGGTTGTTTTAGTTCAAGGAAGGAATACATTGTTTTTAATAACTCTATTATTGTTGTGATCTTATATTCGTTTAGGTTTGATCAACAGGCTAGGTAATTTTCGGTTTCGGACAAATCCGATTTTCTCATGATTGTATTACAATTTAAAGATGCAATATATTGTAGAAATACAAATAACAAACAAACAAGCAAATATTTTAATGGAATTATTTCACATTTTGGCCTTTCGTTTTTATTTTTGGAGACACAGAAACTATTGGAAACTGTAGATTTAAAAAAAAAACATTTATCGAAATGAACGCAGGAAAGTCGACATTTGAATACTTATTTTTATCTTTCGAAAACTCAGCCTCCAGACTGCCATTATTTATATAGATCAAAACAATGATGACGAACTTTGTAGCAAAGCCACAAGGGTGACACCGAAATGCAAAATATCTAGTTTAGGCCTATATTCTTATTTTGTAATTTAAAATAATTCAAAGCCGTATTTAATTTTTAAAAATAAAAAAAAAAATCTCCGATTATTAACAGCAAATGACTTTATAAGGCTTCGAAAAAAAATAATGCCAAATATAAAAATATCTCGGTTATTAACAGACACTGCGTACTTTTTATTATGAATTATTTTAATGAAATTATTGGTATACGTGCACTGACCTATAGATATCAATTATTTATTCTTCTATTGTCGTTGTAAATTTATTTATAAATTTACATAAGAATGCTGTATGTCTATGGGGGTGTTATGAGAGGGGTGTCACCATGATTCAGTTACCGCACCGGGTGACACCAACCCTGAAACGCAACTGCACACACACACACACCTATATGCATACATCAATGTGGGTGTGTGTTTAGATATATGTACGATTGTTGAACAAAATATATTTTCTGCCACATATAAATTAAGAGAAAATTATTTTAATATCACAGATTAGAAAAAAAAGTTATCAACGCCAATGAAACTAGTATAATAAACAACACATTATTAACTAAGTAAACTCGCTGATTCACAGAGGGAAAAATAAATAAATTTGACGTCGATATATTTCATTCGACAAAAAAATACATTGTACATTCATACATAATTACTGTAATCTTGTGTACTAAAAACAGCTTTATAAAATTCCTTTGCATATTTTATTCAAATATAGTCATTAACTGATTCTTCTTGTTCAAGTGGGATAATTTTAGAATCCATTCAAACTGTGATCAATTGTTTCAAATATAATTGAGAAGTAACTGAAAAATATAAAAATATGAAACGCCATTACAACTTTGATCGAATATGGACTTTTACAGATTTACTATTTATTAGTGATTTCTGCAT
Organism: Bulinus truncatus; assembly: GCA_021962125.1. Lineage (NCBI taxonomy): Eukaryota > Metazoa > Mollusca > Gastropoda > Planorbidae > Bulinus > Bulinus truncatus. The sequence continues at coordinate 4,855,923 of JAGDYQ010000048.1, read as the reverse complement.
GTCTAATTTAACAATCATTTTATATGCAGCCAATTATTTGAACTGTATTTATATCTAGCAATTCCGATCTCTAGCAAACTTACTGTATAAACTCCTGTCTATTAATTATGTTGTCTCCATTAAAGTCCATCAAAGCGAACAGAAGCAAGAAGTCCGTGTGGTCCACATGTGCGTCATTGTTGACGTCATACACTTGGTACAGCGCGTGAAAGAAACTGTTGATCTCAGGGTCATGTTGGTTGTTGTGGACGTAATTGCTGTATTCTTGGAAGGAGATTCTGCCGTCACCGTTAGCATCATAGTCCTGGTTTAGTTTCATAGTAAAGGTTAGTACATTTTAATCATTAAAATGTTATAATCAAGTTAGTAACTAAAAGGAGAATATAAATACATTAGCTGCACTAAACCATCAAGTTCCATTATGAAATTAATAGCCAATCTATAATCATATTTAAAATGTGTATGTTAATGACATTGTTAAGATTATGGTAAATATTGTGTTTATCAAAAATATGAAATTTAAACTAAAGATACACTTCGGACAGGTTTGTATTTTATTTCTCTTTTTTTACCTTTACTAACATTTTATCATAAGAACTAGATATTAGAACCGGCGTTTGCCGGGAAATCTAGGTGTAATGTGAACCCCCTTCCTATTCAATTTAATAAATTTAATTGGGTAAATTAGGTGCTGATTTATGCCACCTTCCTAATGTGCAGCAGTTCAACAGGAAAAATTATTCATCACCTCATCGTCATCTGTTAAAATACAATCATCACTTACGTAGGTCATGTATTCTCCCTCAGCACGTCCGCCATTTCTCCTCAACTTCTCGACGTCATCATTTTTGGTACACAAAATTTCCCTGTGGGACATGGTGTCCTTAACTGCACTTATTTTCAAATTAGTTCCATAGATTTCAGTAACTAAGTTGACAGCGCATAACATTAAATTGGGAATTTTTCAGCCACTTCATCGCCCAAGTTATCATTATTCATTACTTCACCATTTCCTAATGTAACACCGTTCAACAGTGTCCATTTGGTGTACAGTCGCAGAATACCCTGTGATATATCTCCCACCTTTATATTAGCAAATGTAATATTTACAAATAGTATACATTTAAATTAATAAAAAATGTGTACCTTCGGATGCAGAAGTTTTGTTTTCACAAACGTAGATAGATTTTTTTAATAATGCTTTATTTACGAACGCGCTTGCTAGAAGCATGACCTACGTTTGACTCACTTTGACGACGTTAAAATGATATCTGTTGTAATTGACGATGTTAAAAAATGATATCTGTTGTAATAAAAACGAAAAAAATTTGAATGATATTATATATTATTATTATTAATATTTGGGACTTTTACAAACCACAGAAACTATTTAAAACTGTAGATTTTAGAAAAATAAAATCGAATCGATTGAACCCAAGCGCTATTTTGAATTATGTTTTCGTGACTTCGCTGGTCACGTGATTACTTTATCAAATACTATTGTTGTATTTATTATTTCTGGAGGTCGTTTATTTATTGAACGGATTCCCCACACACCGCGACCCCGGACAAGCTTAGCTGCTTTATAATGTAGATAGCTGAACAGCCAACAAAACACGGCCAAGAAAATAGTCCACAATTCGGCCATTTTTCTAATCGTAGTGGCTAAATTGACGGTTTTTGTGTGTCCATTTTCAACCACTCTAAGTGCTGTGTGGCTTGTGATTTCTTGCTAAACGAATGCACACCTGAAGGTATACATATGTCCGCTGATGATAAGGGTAAGACTCAGCCCAACTGGCCAGCCGAGTAAGAATAGTCTCCTACATGGCTGCCAGAATTGACATTGGACCAGCGATATGTTTAGTGCCGAGGTGACAAAACACCGCACACTAACATACGGCCATACATGAATGCCAAATGGCAATCACAATGCCATACGGTTTTCGGCCGCCTCAATCATTACCGAAGGGCAAGAAGCGATCTTAGGAGAAGTAACACAAAATCATGCCAAAGTATTCGGTTTTTTATTTTTTTCTTTTTAACGCCGCCATTGCCAGCATGGTAGGGTGTAGTGTGCCTACCACACCAACATTGTTGGCGGCGTTGATGCACATCTGCCATGCCTACAGAGCGGCGGGGTGAGTGTGCCCGCTATCATCTGCAGGGATGGCAGAAAGATGGGTTTTAATCCTTGCCAAACCGGCCAGACCAGCAGGGTGTGTGTACTGCCGGTCGGCCAGAATGGCAAGGAAAGGGGTTTTTCCTGCCACTCGGACAGAGGGGAGGGTGTAGTGTGCCTGTACCCTCAGCCGGAAATGGCAAGCTGCGCAGGTGTGCTTGAGTGGGACGGAGTGGAAGGGTGTTGTGTGCCGACCACATCCGTCACCACCGCCAGCTGTGAATACTGCGGTCTCGGATAGTCCTCATTGACCACAGTACCACCACCCTCGCAAGTAATGGGTTTTTTTTCCTGACTAGAGAACCCCTATGATCCATCCCCCGTGGATAATGGTATGTCTCTCAGACCAGGAAGGAGAGTTCACAACATATCATGCCAAAGTATTCTGTGATGCTCTCCGAAACAAATTTAAAACGAAATGTGGTTCCAAAGGCCTATCTATATCTCACAGTAACGTAATAAATCTATGGTGTTCAATTAGTTATTAAATGAGAAGCGATCGTAAAAGAAATATTTACAGAAATCGTTCAATTAATATTCTGTGTTATGTTCCACAATCTCAATTATTTTAAACCAAAATTATGGATACCTAAATATAATTTAATATTTATATTGTTTAAATTGTTATTATTTCTAAAATATGTCTATTTCTAATGTACAATTATTTCCCTTTATTACTAACCTTATATACGTCACTTTTTTTTTTTCATTTTTTGACTATTACGTCACATGAATGAAATGAATAAGGGTTGAGTTTGAGTAGCGCCGTACACAACGTTTACAATGCAAACTAATCATTTATGATGGGGGCTTCACACAGAGGGTGTATGGAGGGGGCCCAGTTTGAGGAGGGCCCCCAAAATATTTTTAAACTAAATATTAAGTACATTATCTCATGTCAAAATGTAGTGGCTCCCGAAGATGCCTAAAATCCCTTGGTTCGGCATTGGCTTCACAGAACTATAATGTTGAAAGCTTTGATATGTCTTTCTTTTTTAAGAGGACTAATGTTTTCTGCGTCTGCGGCCTCAACTGCATTGATGGAATACTATGTTTTTAATTGAAGGTCAGCTAAAGCTACACAACGATTCTTTCTTCTCGGGACCAAGCTTGAGAAGCGTCAAAAAATTATCTCATGCCAAAATGCAGGGGCAGCCCCCAAAGAGGCCAAGCCACCGGGCCCGTAAATCCCTAGGTTCTGCACTGCCGGGTCGGCAATTTTTCTTAGTTAATTGTACTATGCTACAATGTAAAACAGTAAATAAACCACCTGTTAAACATGTAGCGTTTTGCTTAACACAACCACTCACTCGCGTCTCTCTTTTTTTTTTTTAAATACGCCATGTTGAACATCATAAAACATTAAATGAATAACTGTTTGGAAAGGAGTCCATTAAAATATTATGAAGGAATATGATTTTAAGAGTTGTTGTTTATGTCTACCCATAGTGAGGATTATTTTTTTGGGAGGAACTATTTAACATATGAATTTTATTTGATGTATTATTAGGTGTCCCTATTCTCAAATGTATTTTGGCTACAATAATCTGTTCATCTCCTTGGGGCCACTGCAAGTATATAGACCAGAGATGAGCGGACAGCGGACTTTTCCGAATCAGCGGACTGACAGCGGATGCTTCGTATGGTTAAGTTGCGTACTCGCGGACTGACGCGGATCTTCTTTAGCGTTACCATAAAAAATTTCAAGTCATTTAAACAGCTAAATTTCAGCAATGCGGACTGACTGCGGACCAATGTTGTAAGATTCTGCGGACGCGAACGCGGATCATTGATAGAAATCCGCGGACGGTCGCGGACGCTAAATTTCAAGATCCGCACACCTCTGATATAGACTGATTGTTAACGCGCTAAAATATATATCACCATTTTCAACTCCAACTGTGTGCCTACTCGCCGGTCCGGGTACCGGGCCTTTGATAACTAGTGCTGTACAAAAAATGTAAACATAGTAGCGACATTAAAGAGTTCAACTTGGGCGACAGCACTTGGAGATTATATTACTATCTAACAGAAGCAAAACTAAGTTTCAAGTCTGATATATTCAGATCAACTATTAAAGAAGCTGTTAAACTTAAAAAAAAAAAGAAATGACGAAAACACTACATTTAGAAAGCTGGTCACTGCACTTTGATGGTAAACGTATTAGTCAGCAAGAATATCGTGTTAGTTATGACGAATAAACAAAGAGAAGTTACAAGCACTAGATCTACCAGATGGAAAAGCAGACACTGTTGTTATAGTTATAACAGCTATTCTCGATGAATACAATTTATGGAAGAGTATAAAGATGATTGTAGCGGACACTACGAATGTAAACACTGGAAGAAGGAATGGGATTGTCAGTCAGGTACAAAGATTTTTTACTGAAAGAAACTGGAAGAACCACAATTTATAGGTTGTCTACATCATGTTCTTGACCGAGTCCTACCCGTAGTTATTGATGAAGAGCTTGGAGGAAGCAAGTCGCCCAATATCGAATATCCGTTTACCCCAGAACTTGTAAAGAACTACGAACAGCTCAGGAAGAATTTCAATAATGGTCAATAAGTGATTACTGAAACAGCAGGATAGCGTAATGATATGAAATTTCTATTTCATTATCTCGGGTATTCCACTTTTTAGAGCATTTTCGAAAAAAAAATGCTCTATCGTCCCCGTTTTGTCTGTCCGTCCGTCCGTCCGTCATCACCCTAGATCTCAACAACCATAAGTCCTAAACCCATAATGTATGTATCATTTTGTAGGTCTTGGCCTGCCAAGAAATGACTTTTTTCCATTTCGCGATCTGACCTCTCAGGGCCGTAAAAGGGGCCTTAGTACCGTTTTTTACTATATAAGCTATATTAATAAAGGAGCGCTATATCTTAGCAACTATAAGTCCTAGACACATGATGTATATATCATTTTGTAGGTCTTGGCCTGCCATGTGTACATCAAAAGTTCATTTTGCGATAGGACCTCTGAGGGCCGGGCTTCAGGGCTCCTAAGGGGCTTATATATTATATATACACCTTGTACGTTCAATAACCCGTTCATTTGGTGCGAAATACTGCAGCACGTAGTTTCACCAAGATTTATTAAGAAACTCATCAAATGAAATAGTAAGCTTGTGTTCTGAGTTTAATTTAAAGTATCAGAGCTATGCAACAATTGACGGAGTTTTCGGACGATTAAATGACTATAATTTAGAATTTTTTCAATTATGGGTCCTATTTCAGTAACCACAAACCACTTGTAGTTAGATTTAAGAGACAATAATTTTTTTTTTCAAATATAAAGAAACGTCTTTATAATTTTTTTTTACAAATATATGCATTACACAATTGAATTTATAAACATTTCCAAAATTTACAAATATTTACTGAAAGCTAACAAACGTACTGATACATAACACGAAAATGCGCTAACACGTCCTGTGTCCAGAATGGAACAGGCTTAATTGCTTGTTTGATGAATCTGAAGTATTTCCTAATGTGAAGTTTTAGAAAATACCTAAATTAAATAATGCAAGATGGAATTCCAGAGCAATACTAGCTTTTTTGGCATTCATTCTTCTACCAGAGGGAAGACACTCACTACTCGACATTTCTAGATTCATCTTTTACAGATGGGCGGACCACTGGTTTACCGACCAAATGTACAATGCAGACAATTATCTTGAAAAAGAAACTCAGTGAAAAAGTTTTGGAAACAGGAACCATCGAGACTGGAAATTCCAGAACAAATCAATGCACAGAACGAGCAATCAAGTGTCTTAAAGATCTTTTTGACATCTGTAAAAAGAAAGAGAACCTCCAGCTTAGATTTATTTTGTCTAACTGAGCATAACAATTGTATATTACGTTTTAATTAAGCTGAATACTACACAACATTTTTTCGATATATACAGTAGCTTTTCATACTTGTAGAATTGTTATTTAGTTTTTAATTTTATATTTATTTGTAATTTAGAGTGTTATGTGTAACAATAAACTGTAAAATGCTTAAAAATTAAATAACTCTCTAATTAAAAAAAATAGATTTAAAAAATAACGATCATAAAATTGTTTGAAATTTTATCCATACGCATAATTGGCAAATTCGAATTTTTGGTTTATGGGTGACCTTTTTCAAAAAGAAAAATCAAATCAAAGCTTTTTTCAGTACTTTTGTAAAAATATTCATTATGACCCAGGAAAATGGGGTCACAAAAAAGTCATAACCCTATTTTTTTTTTTTTAAGTATCATTGTCCCACTCCCTAATTTTTTTCCTTTTGTTATGTTGAGTCATTTTACCAAGTTTCATGAAGATACAATGATATTTAAAGGTAGCTCAATAGACTCGATATTTTATATTATATGCGAAAATGCCTGTATTTGACATACAAGGCAAACCAGAGGTAATTTATGTTACTTATTTATATAATTTCTGTTACTTATTTATATTTTCATGTCATCGCAATATATATATATATATATATATATATATATATATATATATATATATATATATATATATATATTAGGGTGTCCCAAAAAATGAAGTTTTGAAATGTTGATGTGTCACCCCACAGAATATGTCTGTATGGTAACAGTAGTTAACCTGCTAAATTTCAGCTCATTTAGACAATGTTTAGAGGTCCCCCAAGAGGTTTAAAGTTCCAGATTTTGGTGTAAAATCATTGGCGGTCAAATCTAATACAGCGTTAATGTTGCGTTATATGCGAAACTGATATATTAAGTAACAAATTGATGCATAGTATTGTTTATAATATTAAATGAAACAAGATATATAAATCTTGAATGGTTTATATTTTTTAATTTGAAATTTAAGTAAAAAATTATGAAAAACAAAGTTTTATTCATTTTGTCAAGTTAATTCTTGAATCAATGTCAATCTGCTTGAAAAGTAATAATAATAAGCAATGCTAATAAGCATTCCTGCTATATATTTTGTACTTTGTACTGTAGGGTAGACAAAAATTAAAAAAAGTTCTTCAAAATTAAATTTTAGCCAGCTGTTCACGATTACACTCTGCAAAATTTTTCCGATGTTTTTCAACCACTTGGAGCAAAAATTGTATTTGTTCTTCATTCTTGGTGATACTGTCATTGAAATTTTGTATCAATGCCACACTTCGCTCTGCAGAGTCATTGATACAAGCCAGATTCTTTACAAAATCTGCTGCAACTTTAAAAGATGGTGTACCTGACCAGGCTTCAACAGAAACATCTAGAAAACTGGCATCAATGTTGGATGTTTCGAAAAATGGGGTAGAAGCACGCAAATCAACAACACTTTTTAATAGTGTTTTTATGAGATGCGGTCCACGTTCTGATTGCATTGTCCGAACAAGGCCAGTTTTTTCTTTGTCCGACAAAAGGGTTTAAAATAACGCAAGCGTTGACAGTTCCGGACTCAAGTACCACGAGTGACGCACCATCGTTTTCAATCCAGTCGATCGAAGAACAGCATTATCATATTCGTATAAACACTTAATCAACAAGATATCATTCACAGGTGCATCTGCGGTGAGCCCGCATGAAAACCATGATTGAAGATAAACACATATGGTAAACCGATTAAAGCGCTGATCACCTTGTAATTCTCGAGCTGTTAACTGAAAGATGGTTTCATTGCCTGCAAACAATAGATCGATTTTCAATGCATAGATTGCTTTCGCCATCCACCTTGCCTAATGTAGGGCACCAGGTCTGCGAATGCTGACATCAACCTCCAACCCAACCATTTGTGCAGCAAGCAGAAGAAATTCCAAATAATCATCACATGAATGACTGACCTCAAGTTGACATTTAATAAATTCTTTAATCGAATCAGACACGATTATCAAAGGGGCGGATCTGGCTTCGGGTGTGTGGTTTAATTCTGACCATTTTTCTCGAAACCTCTTAAAAAACAAAATCTCTGCTCCAGTGGATGGTCCAAGACAAACATTGAATGCATCGGAAAGGAGTACTTCCAACATGTGATGACGGCATGCCATCCATAATAGATTACGTCCCAGGGTTACTTCTAACAGAGTGCAAGCTCCATTGAGTCTTCCAGTATTGGAAGCCGTAGTGTCGAAGCACAAGCCGATGACCATAGATTCGCACTTCCATGATTTGATATGTTCATATACTGCATCATCAGCTACCCATCTTGACCCGGATGCTAACTTGGGAACACCAAGAAGCTTTGGAGAAGAAATTTGGCAGAGAATTGATCAGCTTAACATACAGGCGCCACATAATGGAACCTATTGTGGCAAAGGTGTTTGATTCACTGATTGGGCCATCTAGTGGACCAAATATCAAGTTATTCCAGAGATTTCGTAAATATTGGGGCTCAATTGAGACATCAATGTATGCAAGTGGAATGGATGTAGATTAATTGCAGTGGTTCTCAATCCAGTTCGGGATGAACTCATTCACTTCATTCAGCATCAGCTAACAGTGTTTCAGCCCAGAGATGATTATCGTGAGCTTCTGCAACTGTCACTTCTTTTTTTAGGTCAACTTGTGGTGCAGATGAAAAGATTCTGGCTCCTGGAGCTTAACGCTGAGCCCGGTGGAGGGCATAACTGATTTACATCCTTACGATTTTCATTTTGCGTTCTCACTGCCAACTTACTGCACTTGAATTATCACTGGGTCACTTCAACATCTTCATACTTAAGGTCTACCTGAATTCGTGGTTTACATCACAATGTGCTACATCTGCTCCCCGTAGAGATTTGCAGCTAATTCAACAATTGGAGAACTACAAGGAAACAAAGCAGCAATAAATTCATTCTCTGGACACTTGTGGTACTTGAGTGAAATTGTGATAAGTTTTGCATTTTTTGACAATGATGTTTCATCTGAAATGAAGTTAGCCATGGTTGCAGCACTTGACAAGATAATAACAGATCATCGTCGCAGAATAGCCTTCTGTCCAACATTACAACAAAATAAACTTTCTGATTTTGTATCGCAACACACCAGGGAACTTTTCACAACTTTGAACATACCACAAGATTGTCTGACCACGAATCCAGACACATGGACCACTGATAACAACTACATTGTTGGCCAGAAGAAAGTTGCGAGCTTCAAAGTCGTCAATGATGCAGCAGAGCGTGGAGTGGCCCTGATTCAAGCATTCAACTGAGTACTAACCAATCAAGAGAAACAGAAACAGTTTAGTTACAAGAAGTAGAAAAACACATTCTTGACTTTCCTAATGCTAACAAGTCCACCCTAACTGTCCCAGCCGCAGCTGGAATATTATTACTTGGACTTGAAGACATGTAATTAGTGATTAGTGATCTTTCAGTCTAAAATATGTTGAATTGACTCTTTATGTTTTTTAGCTGAAGGTTCTGAAACAATAATTGTCTTCAAATAATTTTGTGTGTGTGTGTGTTACAGCAGAATTACCGATTACCGTATGGTAATGTCGCGAAACACTGATTATTGCAAAACTTTGACACTGTTGAGCTACCAATAAATATTATCAGAATACATTCAAATTTTGCCAATTTTATTCTTATAACATTACTAACACATTTGGGGGTGGCAGGATAAAAACTCAGAAATTTTTTTTTGAGTGGCACCCTAATATATATATATATATTATTGTACCTAAGTATGGCAAGCCGGCGGCAGATTGTTTTGGAAAAAGATCGTGTTTTCTTTTTTAAATCATTTATGAAGGGGAAATTTTGTTCGGAATCTGACCATTTTGAATTCTTATTCTAAAGCATCACGGCACTAAACACCTCAAAAGCCACCCGTCTCGGAACCCCCTAACGCCACTGGTGGGTCACGTCCAAATTTAAATGTCTAACTAACAGATGAGATTCTAAGTCTACATAATAGCACCTCTATGTCTCTATCTAACAGATGAGATTCTAAGTCTACATAATAGCATCTCTATGTCTCTATCTAACTAACAGATGAGATTCTAAGTCTACATAATAGCACCTCTATGTCTCTATCTAACAGATGAGATTCTAAGTCTACATAATAGCATCTCTATGTCTACAAGGTAATACGAGAAATATATCTACAAAGTAATACGGTAATCTATCTACAAAGTAAGACAGGGAATCTATCTACAAAGTAAGACAGGGAATCTATCTACTAAGACAGGGAATCTATCTACAAAGTAAGACATGGAATCTATCTATAAAGTAAGACAGGGAATCTATCTACACAGTAAGACAGGGAATCTATCTTTAAAGTAATGCGGGGAATCTATCTATAATGTAAATATTTTAGCTAAATATATATATCATGATGTTCACTTTGGATTAATAAAAAATATAATTGTAAATGTAACATTCATTTTACCTTTATTATACTTTTGAATAACAGCAGAAAAAAGTACTTTATTGATATAATGTGTGGTAAAGTATAATGTATTAAATTACATCTTGTAGTTTGTATCTGCCCTTCAATTTAACAAAAAAAAAATGTTCCATCAATACAGCGGCGGCAGATGCAGAAGAAAATATCAGGCCTCTCAAAAAAGAAATATCGAAGCTTTAAACATTATAGTTCTGTGAATTCCCCTCATAAATGGGTTAGTTTGCATTGTCTACATTGTGTACGGTGCTACTTAGACTCCACCCCTATTCAATTTTTTCATTTGACGTAATAATAGTAATGAATAAAAATTGGCGACGTAGTTTGTGGTTAGCGGTAAAGGGAGGTAATTGTACATTAGATATAGACATATAGAAATAATAACAAACTGAACATTATAAATATTAAATTACCTTGAGATATACATACAAAATTCGTTAATGACCTGAGGTGTGCAGTGGGGAATGATACAGAAAACTGATTATATTTCTCCTAAGATTGCTTCTCATTGACTTTTGATAGTGATCGTAGCGGTCGAAAAGTTTACACAACCTTGGCCCGTCGTTTGTTCAAGTGGAGGATGTTTGCTCACCTCGCCATTTTCTTACTTTTGGCAGGACCAATATCATTTCTGGCAACTAGGTAGGGGATATCCTGCTTGGCTGGCCAGTTGGGAAACGTATCATGCCTGTGTGGTAGCAGTGCTTATTAACCGAAAGCCCAGGGTTCTATTTGTTAAGAACTTCGGGATACTCTCGGGTCTGGTGAAAAGTATTATTAAAAAAAAAATTAAAGAAATGTTTGCATGAAATTTAAATTAAACTCATTCAGCACTGAACATATACAATATACAGTAAATGTTGCCGCCATCTTGTGTTACAGACACAGGAATGTCTACAGAGCAAGAAAGGATTTTTTGTTGTATTATAGATAAGTCAACGACTACAATCAATATTTGGTTGTACATTATTTATATATAGATGATTCCATTTTACATATTATGAAATACTTTCATTTTACTTTCAAAGTTTTTATCAGATCTTTAGAATTAATTTTAGGTCATTCAGTCTGCATAATAGACGCGAGTCACTCAGAGCCTGCCTTATTGTTAAGTTATTCTGGGGAGGGGGAGGGGGAATTTTAAAGCATATATTACACTGGTAAACAGTGAATTCATTGCCAGTGATATTTGAATCATTTTATACAAAGTCAACTATGCTGATTTAGAATATGTAAGTGCTTTTGCTAGATTGGCTCTATTTTACGAGATAATTAAAATTAATTAAATAATGTATTTGTTAAGAATTGCATGAAGTATAATAGTATACTAACAAATAGTAGTAAAACTGTTAATAGTCATGCAGAAATTTGTTCAAAAATATGTGTAATAGTGTTATGTAAGAAAACATTTTCCTTTGAAAAACTAATTATGTCTAATTAATTAATTAATTAATATGTTAATTGTTTATGGTAATGCATTAGCAAATCGCTGTTTGCTCGACTTCCTTTTGTATGTGTCGTTGGTGCAATTGCGCTGGAGGCTCCAACAGTAGTCAACCATCATATGTATGTCCCATCTTCCTTGATATCTCTCCTCCATCACCCTCATATCCTGATGGAACCTCTCCCCTTGTTCCTCAATGAAGTCCCCAAGGTTACCTGGACATTTGTCTAAATGACTGTGCAGGTAATGTACCTGGATGCTCATATTCGTTCCACTGTTTCTGAAGTTAGCTAGCATATCTTGCACCAGTTCTTCGTAATTCTCTGCTCTATTATTACCTAAGAAGTTCCTGACAACTGAAACAAAACTGTTCCATGAAGAAGCTTCAAGGTGATTTCGATCGTTGATGAGTTTCCGAGGACCGTCTAAAATCCCAGCTTTCAGCTTCTCCATGCTCAATCCGGGGAATGATCTGCAAATATACTTGAAGCGATTGCCAGATTTGTCAAAAGCCTTAACAAATTGTTTCATTAAACCTGATTTGATATGAAGCGGTGGGAGAATGATCTTATTTTTGTCAACCAGTGCCTTGTTGATGATATTTTCTTTACCTACAGTCATGGTTTCCCTTGCAGGCCATGCCACTCTTGTCCAATGATCTTGCCTTGCCCTGCTATCCCAAAGGCACATGCAGCATGAGTATTTTGTGTATCCTGACTGCTACCCAAGCAAGAAGTTTAACATTTTAGATCAACACAAATTGACCACTGATGCTCATAATAACGGACTTTCTGCAATACTGTTTTGATATTCTCTTCTTTAAGTGTTGTTGAGTGAGCAATAGGAAGAGATGAATAACGGTTACCATTGTGTAACAGAACGCATTTCAAACTTCCGATGGAACTGTCTATAAAAAGACGCCAGTCTTCGGAATGGTAGTCTTGTAGTCCCATTTGGAACAGAAGTCCAGGGATGTCATTACAGTAAACAAGATCTTCCTCTTGGCTGAAATATGGAAGAAGAAACTCCTCTCTTTTCAGATAAAATGTTATTTTAACTTCTGGTTTAAGAAAATTTCTTTCATTAAGCCTGGACGCTAAAAGCTCAGATGCTTGCTTGGACAGATTTAGGTCTCGTATTAGGTCATTGAATTCTTCTTGGCTGAATGGTTGAGGTGTTGAAGAACTTCCTTCATAATCGCTTCCACTGTTTTCACCTGCCGAAAACTCCAGATCTTGCCCCTCGTCGGGGTCTGATGGTGAAAGCTCTAATAATCCAGTAAACACTGGTATAGGAACTTCACTGCTACGTGGAATTAGTCTCCTTGCAGATTCAAGATCCAGGATAATCCCACTTAGATTTCTTGTGGCGATTGAAGCCTTTAACATTCACAATACAAAAATAACAATCACCAAAATGGTCTTTCGGCTCTCGCCATACCATTGGTACACCGAAACTTAGACTTTTCTTCTAACCATTTGTCCACTGCCGTTGGCTCTCCACACAGTTTTTGCAGACCTTATGGGGAACCCAAGACATGTCTTGGTCTCCCAGCTTCACACCGAAATAAGTCAAATATGCCTGCTGCACAAAGTCGGTTATATTTCTTCTTTGCTTTTCAATCATGTATTGTCCAGAGATGTAACAGAATACATTCTGATTATTTTTGCAGCATCTTCGTGATGAGCTCATGATGTCTTTAGAAAGCAAAGATAAAATAAAAAAAAAAACAAGTTATAACTTGGTATAGTTAAATTAAACAACAGACACCAAACCTATTGCATTTGTTTTACACAAAGGGTACAATCATATTTTCAAGGGTGTCCAATATCTCAGAAACTAGAGCCAATTCAGCAAAAGCAGTGGCAGTTTTGAAATTAGCACCCATGAATTGCTATAAATTCATTCAAACATTCTTGGCAATTCACAAAAATTTTTTTTTGTTGGGCTGTGTTATCAGAGAAACCGAATCTTTTGGCGAATATCTTTTGAACCTTGAATTTTTCCAATGGGGAGGGGGGCAAAAAATTTTCCATGGGGGGTGGGGGAAAAAAACACGTTTTTTATTTTAACTGACGATGCCATACATGTTTATTTCTCAATTAAATCCAAGTTAACTATATCATTAATTATTTATTTTAACACAAAAAAATGCATTTGAAAATGCACACATTTTGAATACAAGCACAAGCATGTTCCGATTTTAATTTTTTTTAATTTGGCCTTCTGTAGCTTGATTAGTCCTTCGAAAATGTTTTTGGCATTCAGGTTTTTTTTTATAATCTGGAAAAGCTTGTTAGTTTATAATCGTCTGCCACTGAAAGATTTTTTAAATATATCCTAAATTAATATGAAAAGATGGATATCAGAAAAAAAATTGTACAGGCTCAATAAAACGAAAAGTAGAGCAATCGCAGGATTCCGAAAAGCCGTTATTAGAAGATTTTAGGGCGTTTGCAGAATCTGAATTATCACATGCATTTAGGACAACAGTATAAGTTCAACAGCCAGACACAGCTGAAGAAATTATTTCTAATTTGATTGTCGCTGTCACTTCATTTCCTAAATTGGATATTGGAAGATATGTCTTGACATACGACCTTTCAAATGAGTTGAAATTGCTGCTGATCCTTGATTGTTCGACCCGTGATAAAAATATGATTTTTAGAGCTGACATTAGTGGAAACAGAGGCTTTAGATATTCTTGGTTATCAAACTATTCATCGTGGATTTTTACTTGCAAATGTTAAAAGGTGGCTTTTGGAAATTGTGCGTGTTGTTTTCGCAAAAACTAATCCCAGTAGTTCATGGAGCATTTGTTATCCCATGCACAAAATTAAAAGATTTCAACGAAGATGCACGTAGCCACATGCAAAGCACATGGCACAAAGACTCTTATTAAGGATTCAAGCAATTTTGTTGCACTATTGGTAGCCAAAGCAGTTTCTATAGATGAGCAGTTGAAGTTGAACTCATCAGTTAGAAGACAAATTCAAGAAAATTGCAACTAACTAGCTCCCTCCATTTCTACAATCTTTTTCTTGCGGCATACATGATTTGGCACTTCGTGGAAAAGAATCACATTCTGATATTTTTTTACGATCTGTTAGAGATTCGTGTTGAATCTGGCGATGAAGTTCTAGGTAATCATTTGACAATTAGTTCTTGTAGTGCTAAGTATATCTCGGCAACAAGTGCCGCCGAGGGGGGGGGGCAGAGGGAAAATGACCATTGGCCCGGCGAGTTTTAGGGATCCGGACTGAGCTTGCCAATCAACTTTTGAAAATATTATTATCAGCACGATAGGCTTGTGACAGCCCTGCCCAGGGGCCCGAAATTTCTGTCGGTGGGCCTGTCGGAAACTACACAAAGCACTATGATCGAAATGTGTGGGTCTCTCATTGTTCGTGAAGCAAATAATTCATTTGCAATTTCTATACTTGCCGACGAGACAATATAATTTTAGGCATTGAGCAGATATCATATGGTGTTAGATTTGTCAAAGAAAACCATAATTACAAATTCATTAGAATTTGGATTAGATACAGCCCCGTAGCGTGAAAATTCTACAGCAGGGGCCAGTCATTCTACAGCAGGGGCCAAGCTACAGCGGGGGGGGGGCAGGGAATACATTTTACTAAGTAGAGCAAACAAGCAAAGGGGCCAGACAAAACTCATGGGAGGCCAGGCTCGCCTGCCCCCCCCCCGCACGCTACGGACCTGATTATATATGACAAATTTTGTTGTTCAAGGATAAGACGGATGTTCTACAATGGCAAGTAAAGAAGGAGCAGTCCAAGCAATAATTCGAAAAAAAGACCCAAAGGCAGCAATTGTAGATTGCAGTTGACATAAACTAAATCTTGTGAACGATTTATATAATGTGAATGCTGTACGAAACACAATAGGAAAAATTAAGTCAATTATAGTTTTTTTCTGAGAAATTAATCAGCGAAGATAACTAACTCCAATGTTCCTTTGCTATGTGAAACTAGATGGACACATAAATAAAAAAGGTTGGGATTTTCGCTGAAAATGTGACAGAAATTGTTAAACAACTGGAATATTTAGAACAATCTGGAAAAAGCAAGCAAGTTGCACATTAGTTACTTTATGCTGTTAGAGGTTAGGTTTGGGGTACATTTGTCGTTTGTTTAGTTATTATACTTTAATGTAATAAACTTTCAGGAAGTTTAGTTCAGTTTTATTTTAACAACTTTATGACATTTTTTAAAATGTGTGTGTGTGTGTGGGGGGGAATGCCTCCCTCTCATATGATTTTTCTCCAAAATGTAGGGGGGGGGCCGAATCCCCCCTTGCCCCCTCTTGAATACGTCCATAGTCTTGTATACAGAAATACTTCTACATTGTTGTATCTCTTGTATACAGAAATACTTCTACATTGTTGTATCTCCCAAACTGGGTAACCTCTTTCTAATACGTTGGCTGACTGACTCGTGGTGAATCGATTCCGATCTGGGCTACAGTCACTTATCCGTTGCGCCTTCATGGTCATTAGGGAGCGACCGATAATCGGATCGGTATCGGACCGATATTGGCACTATCGGTTAATATCGGATCGGCCGATTGTTGTAGGGAGCGACCGATAGTCGAACCGATATTGGCACTATGGGTTAACTGTCGGACCGGCCGTTTTTTGGCTGCCGATACATTTTTTTTTTCACAACAAAGTTGCAGAAAAAAAAATCAGTAAATAACCCAATTCTAAAACCAGATCAGACAAGATTTTTAAAAAAAGGAATAAAAAAACCCGTACACAGAAATTGTCACGTCTACATCAGAGATATGACCTTGAAACAATAGGATTGGCATTTCTTAATTCTAATGTATGACCTTGAATGATACAATTAGTGAACATCTGTGTGTATTTTTTGTTGGGATGGGAAGTTGGGGGGGGAGACTTACGTGTGGGCGAAGTGTCACGAAATATGACAGGGAAGGGGTAAGCATGGATTGACATACGTCATTAGCTGTAGCACGAGAAAAACACGTGTTTGGCATTGTTGTTGATTAAAAAAAATTTCGGTATCTGGGGGGGGGGGTAAAAGAGACACGCGTGGGCGAAGTGTTACAAAATATGTGAACATGGGTTGAAATACGTTATACAGCACGAGAATAACACGTGTTTGGCATTGTTGTTGCGTAAGGGGCTGTCCATTAATTACGTCAACAAAATAGGGGGGAGGGGGGGGGTCAGAAAATTTTTGACAATTGTTGACAAGGGGGAGGGGGGAGGTCAAGAAAAGTTGACGTCAACAATGTTACTTTTTTAAATTTAATATAATTACTTAATAAATAGGAACATTAAGCAGCGTTTGTAGTTCTGTGTTACACACTCGCTTAACATTCAGTATTTTAATTAAACTAACTATATTCCTACTAATTTTGCCATATAAACATTTTGGAAGCCACTTTTTTAGTGGGGGGGGGGGTAATCAAATGTTGACGTAATTTTATAGGGGGGGGGTCTCTGGAAGTTTGACAAGTTGTTGACAAGGGGGAGGGGGAGGTAAAAATCGCCAAAAATTTGTTGACATAAAAAATGAACAGCCCCTAAAAAGAAAATATCGGTATCGGTAAAAAGGCATATCGGTCGCTCCCTAATGGTCATTGCAACACTTACACTAGTTACCTAATGTTGGTATTTCAAAAATAAAAAAAAAACTTGTTAAAAAAGAATCTTAATTCCATTCGATGGCACAGTGTATTTAATGTTGCAAAATAAACAAGGTATCAAAGGAAATAACTTTTATGGCCAAAAATCATTTAATTGATTAAAAAAAACATTCAATTGATAAAAATAATGTTTTCAATTAAAAGACTAAATTAAAAAAATTGAAAATGGATTGGGGGGGGGGCGAAGGCCGGTGTGTAAGGGGATGGGGTCCATTGACTTGGGGACCTAAGGGGGTGGGGATCGTTCTCAAAGGACATGAATAGATGGTTTATAAACTATAATCCTACTGATGGCTGACCAAACTACAGTTTTAGACTAAAAATAACACACCAAAACACTACAATTAAATGATACATTTAATAAAAAAAACTTAAGTAGTATTCTTTCCAATAATATCAACAGATAACATAACTTTCTAACAATTTTATCTATAACAATTTATCTATACAACATCAAAGAAAATTGCATAACTTTTTGAAAAAGAGTAATTTCTAAACAACATGAGTTTACCGTATTTCTTGTTCAGACTCTAGCCATGGGGTATCAGAAATAAACACCTTTGGTATAAAACTTCTCACAATTATCACCAACAACATGGATCCACCGACACATCAACAAACACATCAGCACACATCACTGACACATCACCGACACATCACACACACCTCAGCAACAATATTTTATAATAACACCAATTACATTGACATGACAACACAATGGGGGGGGGGGGGGGGGGGGGGGGGGGGGGGGGGGGGGGGGGGGGGGGGGGGGGGGGGGGGGGGGGGGGGGGGGGGGGGGGGGGGGGGGGGGGGGGGGGGGGGGGGGGGGGGGGGGGGGGGGGGGGGGGGGGGGGGGGGGGGGGGGGGGGGGGGGGGGGGGGGGGGGGGGGGGGGGGGGGGGGGGGGGGGGGGGGGGGGGGGGGGGGGGGGGGGGGGGGGGGGGGGGGGGGGGGGCAACACAATTCATGACAACTTTATTACTCAGAGGCTCAATAACCTCAGAGGCTCAATAAACACAGAGGCTCAATAAACACAGAGGTTCAGTAAACTCAGAAGTTCAGTAAACTCAGAGGTTCAGTCAATTCAGAGGTTCAGTCAACTCCGAACGTGTAACACAAAACTCTGTCAACTTGTTCAAATATTGGCTGTCTTCTTTGGAGATTGTCCTTCATTGGAGGATGCCTGGTTAAAACACAATAGAAAATAATAAATAAATTATTTATAATAAGTTCACATGTTTAACGGCACACGACTGTTTCCTCTAAACAGGGCCGTAGATATATATATTTATGGGTATGACTAAAATATAAACCTATAACCCGCTTATCATATTTGGTGGAGCTTTGTATCACAAATAAAGAAAATATAGGTCATTTTTGTTTTGCATCAAAAAAGTTCACCCTCCAATCGACACAAATATTTTTAGAACATAAACATTTTCAAATATTTCGATAAAAGTTTCACCCCTACAAATAAAAGTGGTATTATATTGATAATTGTTACAATGCACATTTCTAATCTATTGTGCATTGGTTGAAAGAAATTTTATGTTCAAATTTTCAATGGATTTGTAAAGTGGACGTAAATCTTTAATTGCACGCTCTGCACAGATATTTGAATGCTGCGTTGGTATAGGTGTTGGATCTGTGGACCAAAATGTCTTTAATGACATTGAATCACAGGGCAGAGAACCAGATGTCAGCTCACGTACCACTAATGAAATCACATGCTGCCTTAGCTGTTTGCCGATACTCCGGTATCAGAACGTATAATAGCAAACAATAAATTGCCCTTGAGTTCCATCTCGCATTACTGATGTTTGGAAGTGATCGAAAATTTACTTTGTAGTTTTGAAAATCCTGTAGCATGAAATTTAATGACCAAGAAAATCCATGTCATCTCGCCAACACTCTTGTTCTGATTTTTTTTTTTTGGTGCTGCTCCAGCATTATCAAATGATGTGTTGAGTTGTTCATACTTTTCTGTTATTGTTGAATCAAACGAGTAGCTGAAGTTTGGTGAAGCTGTTGATGTACTAAAATGATCATTCATGACATGTTTCAATATATTGTATCTAGAATGTGGTGTTGGCATCCGATGTAAACAGTCTTTTTTCTAATCCAACATCTTAAAAGTATTTATGTAACAGTGTGACTGCAGCAATCCTTCTTCCAGTATTTGCTACAGTTGTCAGAGACAATCATTTTTATTGAAGGCCAGAGTTCATATTCATTGAGCACAGTTTTTATTCCATTGAATATTATCTCCCCTTTTGCACTTGCCAGCTGAAGAACAGTAAGTCTGACTTCCCTTTTTTCATTTTTTTATAATAACAACCTCATTTGCTTTATTTTTTTTTGTCTTTCCATCAAAATGTAAGCACCAGTGTTCTTTTTTAAAGTTTTCCTTCAAATTCCTTTCTTTTTTCTCATTCTTCATTAGACCTTGTAAACGCCGCTTTGAGTTGGAGAGAATATGCAAACTTAAGATTCCGACAAAGTTTCATTGACGTTTAGGGCCTTCCTTGTACTCAGTTTTGCTGCAGTCACTAGACGCATTGCAGAAGAAGTTTTTTGTCTCTTAGACTTTAAGGGTTTATCGTTATCTTCACTACTACTGGAACACTGTTCTTCGCTCACAAAATCTTCTTCATTCACAGAATCTTCAGTATCCAATATTGGTAAGACACTTGATTCAACACTTTCTTCAGTAAAGCTTTCTGTGACTGGCACTTTCCCTTTAAGTAATTGCATTTTTCTTGGATGAATCTTTTGTGAATCATCTTCTGAGGTGAACAGCCTACTTTTCCTTTTGATGAAATGTGAAGTGCATAGAACTCTCCGTCTTCTCGGCACAACCACTCTCCTTTCTCAATTTTTCGTTCAACTGTAGATTTACTTTGTTGAATTAGCAATGTCATTTTTTCCATAACTGTTCTACTTCAACCTTTATCCGTACAATCCTGTTTACATTAGAAGCTAATGTTTTATATCTGTTCACGTATATGTAGTTCCATTGGAATTTTTGCATTTGATCAAGATATCCACAGTACAATGCTTTCCTGATTTATTGCCTTTTCGGAACTGCACTAGATTTTGAAGATCAGATTCTCTTGTTCTTCTCGGAAGCTGGAGCATATTTTGACATAAATGCTTTGAGACAATCCGGAAATAAATAAAATGAGATCTAATGTATTTCAATGATTTGATTCCATATTATTATTTATTTAAAAAAAATTGGAAAGTAACAATGTTTATGAAAATCTATAAGTATTTATTTATTTATTTTAAATTATAAAAAAAAAACACATAGTTTCCAGTATATTCTTTTTTTTTAAAGTATGATCTTGTGTAATGGAATAAAATGGGGAATTAATAAGGTAATAAACATTGTTGAAACATCGACACATTTAACTACATAACAATTAACATAAATAATTTATGTTTTCTTTAAATAATACTTTTTATTTACAAACTTAATATAGTCTATGATAAAAAAAAACACAAATTTTTTTAACTGGTCAACAAAAATGATTAAATGTTCCTATATAAAACTTTAATATTTAATACTTGATTAAATAAAGTATAGTCTTACCCTGACAACACCAAGTAAGTGAATGAAACTATGTATAGTACAGCCTTAACCTGACAACACCAAGTAAATGAATGAAACTATGTATAGTACAGCCTTACCCTGACAACACCAAGTAAATGAATGAAACTATGTACAGTACAGTCTTACCCTGACAACACCAAGTAAATGAATAACTTGAGTAGATGGCTTTGAACAATCGTCTTTTACCATCGTCTCCACCTCAGTTTCTCGCAAAACTGTTTGAATAAATAAACTTGATTATCTTTATATTAAGTGGTTAGAGCTTATAGTTAAATAAATATATAGTTTAATAAATATATAAAAATAGAAGAATTGAAAAAAACAGCTATAAGTGCAATTGTAAATAAATCAAATGTAAAGAAACCCCAAGTCTCAGTTGTGACATCATAGATTAGACGTAACATACTTCCAAACAGTATAACATTTACAGTTAGTACATAATATGTATTAGGGGTGAGACTGAATAATCCACAATATTTTTGCTAAACAATTTATAGTTATTGTTAACGTGCAGCCCCCCCCCCTTTCCCGATATAATTTTCCTCCTTTACAGAGTCAACAAGTTGGACACCCTCTGACCTAGATGATAATTCTTATCAAATATAATACTGACTTTAGGTCTTGTCCAAATACTGAGTTTAGGTCTTGTCCAAATACTGAGTTTAGGTCTTGTCCAAATACTGAGTTTAGGTCTTGTCCAAATACTGAGTTTAGGTCTTGTCCAAATACTGAGTTAAGGTCTTGTCCAAATACTGAGTTTAGGTCTTGTCCAAATACTGAGTTTAGGTCTTGTCCAAATACTAAGTTTAGGTCTTGTCCAAATACTGAGTTTAGGTCTTGTCTAAATACTGAGTTTAAGTCTTGTCCAAATACTGAGTTTAGGTCTTGTCCAAATACTGAGTTTAGGTCTTGTCCAAATACTAAGTTTAGGTCTTGTCCAAATACTAAGTTTAAGTCTTGTCCAAATACTGTGTTTAGGTCTTGTCCAAATACTGAGTTTAGGTCTTGTCCAAATACTGAGTTTAGGTCTTGTCCAAATACTGAGTTAAGGTCTTGTCCAAATACTGAGTTTAGGACTTGTCCAAATACTGAGTTTAGGTATTGTCCAAATACTGAGCTTAGGTCTTGTCCAAATACTGAGTTTAGGACTTGTCCAAACACTGAGTTTAGGTCTTGTCCAAATACTGAGTTAAGGTCTTGTCCAAATACTGAGTTTAGGTCTTGTCCAAATACTGAGTTTAGGTCTTGTCCAAATACTGAGTTTAGGTTTTGTCCATCAATGACTTCAACAACCTATGGGGGGACTGAAAATATTTCACAGTTGTCGACATATATATGACGTCAATAGTGCCAATAGACCACACCCATCGCTACCGTCAGCTGTGAATACCATGGTCTCGGAGTATCCCCATTAACTACAATACCACCACTGTCGCAAAACTAGTGGGTTTGTTTCCTGGCTAGGAAACCCCAATGATCTTCCACCACATACCAGGTTTGTTTGCAGACAGTGTTGCTGGTAATTAAAATATAAATTAGAAGGTAACATTTGCTGTAATAAATAAAGCGGTTAAACAAATAACTTAAGGTAAGTGTCAGTGAAATAAATCCAGGGTAGCTAAATTACTAATTTATACTTATTTTCATATACATTATATAATATTTTCAGCCATTACAATTTAAAAGTTCAAATTAAGTTTTGAAATTGTCTCATACGTGTGTGTCTGTCTGGATATTCTGTCAGATATTCAGAAATTTTTACGATGGGATAGGGGGGGGGGGGGAATTGACGCCAATTCCATTGAGGAGTCACCGAAAGTTTAAAGTTTGACACTTGTTGTCTAAAATTAATTTTTTACCTGTATAGTATCTGTAGGAGTTATTTAAAAAATACGTATAGTGTCTGTAGTAGTTATTAAAATTACCTGTATAGTGTCTGTAGCAGTTATTAAAATTACCTGTATAGTGTCTGTAGTAGTTATTAAAATTGGCCACAATCACTGGAACGGGTAATGCTATTACAAGGACACCAGAGAGAACACACAATCCACCAATCAGTTTACCTAGAGCTCCAACTGGTACATAATCACCATAGCCAACGGTTGTCATGGTTACTATAGCCCACCAAAAGGCGTCTGGTATAGATATAAACATACATTCTGGATTGTCTAATTCTACATGATAAATGGCACCTGAGAAGATGATAGTGGCAATAGCTAGAAATATCAGAAACATGGTCAGTTCACGAATAGATGTTTTCAGGGTCATTCCAAGTATCCTCAAGCCGTGAGAATGTTTACTCAGTTTTAAAATTCTGATCACACGAAGAACTCGAAGAACTGTCAAAGCGGAACTTGTATGATTGTCACCACAGCCTCCATGCATCAGATTTGTAGCTGCAATACAACAACACAGATTAGTAGCTGCAATACAACAACACAGATTAGTAGCTGCAATACAACAACACAGATTAGTAGCTGCAATACAACAACACAGATTAGTAGCTGCAATACAACACAGATTAGTAGCTGCAATACAACAACACAGATTAATAGCTGCAATACAACAACACAGATTAATAGCTGCAATACAACAACACAGGTAAGTAGCTGCAATACAACAACACACAGATTAGTAGATGTAATACAATAACACAGATTAGTTGCTGCAATACAATAACACATATTAGTAGCTTCAAGACAACAACACATATTAGTAGCTGCAATGCAATAACACACATATTGGCTGCTCAATATAACAACACAGATTAGTAGCTGCAATACAACAACACACATATTGGCTGCTCAATACAACACAGATTAGTAGCTGCAATACAACAACACACATATTAGAAGCTCATTACAACAACACACATAATAGCAGCTCAAAACAACAACATGGTTCAAATTAGTAGCTAAAAAAATTGATATACAAATCCATTTGAATTTTAGTTTACGAGAAAAATTGCCTTTATATCTCAGCTAAATGTTCAAAAATAAAATCCACAGGAGGTACCAATTGTCTAGTTTTGTGTGATAACTACTGAATGGATGGTTTTAAAAAAATTACAATGTTTGTGAGCGTCTATTGTTTACATAAGTTTTGTAACTGTTGTGACTGTGTTGTAACTGTTGTGACTGTGTTGTAACTGTTGTGACTGTGTTGTAACCACCCCAACCACATAATGACAAAAAAGTCAGAAGTCCCTGACTTGAAGTAAAATTAGGGCACGTTTGTCAAAAGTTCGAAACATCACATGAGTAAAGCATAGCACTACGATGACGAATCTGTTTTACTGAACGCAAAGTTCAATTCTCCACGAAATTCATACCAAGAAGGCAAAAGCAAGTGTTTGTGAAAAAAGTTTTAAGTTTATGCAATACAAAAAGAAACATATTTCTACAAACAAATATCATCGAGTCTTCCTACATTTTCAATAAATTTCATCACTTCACTTAATTGAAATGATGTTCATAAAAAAAACGTATTCGTTACTATGTATAAGAGTAATTTTAGTTTCTGGAGCCAATCATCCGAGTTTCCATTGAAGACAGGGATTAGACGTCTCTTCATCTTCTCCCTCTACGTCACGGACAAGAAGTAAATTTTGAGCTTCCAATATGGCTGAATGTTAAAATGTGTTATAATAGGTCTTTTATGATGTTGGACACTAATTCTAAGATAAAAATAATATAATATCAGTTTACCAGTTATATAACCTGCTTAGTTTCACTATCTTCTGTGTTTGGTTAAAACTAATTAGGGGACCAATCATAATAGCTCAAAATTGTTGTGGATCGAATTGGCGAGATATTACTAGATTGTTGGAGATTACTAGATTGTTAGAGATTACTAGATTGTTGGATGTTACTAGATTGTTGGATGTTACTAGATTGTTGGATGTTACTAGATTGTTGGAGTTTACTAGATTGTTGGAGATTACTAGATTGTTGGATGTTACTAGATTGTTGGATGTTACTAGATTGTTGGATGCTACTAGATTGTTGGAGTTTACTAGATTGTTGGAGGTTACTAGATTGTTGGATGTTACTAGATTGTTGGATGTTACTAGATTGTTGGAGGTTACTAGATTGTTGGAGGTTACTAGATTGTTGGAGGTTACTAGATTGAGGGAGTTTACTAGATTGTTGGAGGTTACTAGATTGTTGGAGGTTACTAGATTGTTGGAGTTTACTAGATTGTTGGAGGTTACTAGATTGTTTGAGGTTACTAGATTGTTGAAGGTTACTAGATTGTTGGAGTTTACTAGATTGTTGGAGGTTACTAGATTGTGGGAGTTTACTAGATTGTTGGAGTTTACTAGATTGTTGGAGTTTACTAGATTGTTGGAGTTTACTAGATTGTTGGATGTTACTAGATTGTTGGAGGTTACTAGATTGTTGGAGAGTACTAGATTGTTGGAGTTTACTAGATTGTTGGAGGTTACTAGATTGTTGGAGGTTACTAGATTGAGGGAGTTTACTAGATTGTTGGAGTTTACTAGATTGTTGGAGGTTACTAGATTGTTGGAGTTTACTAGATTGTTGGATGTTACTAGATTGTTGGAGGTTACTAGATTGATGGAGGTTACTAGACTGTTGGAGTTTACTAGATTGAGGGAGTTTACTAGATTGTTGGATGTTACTAGATTGTTGGAGGTTACTAGATTGTTGGAGGTTACTAGATTGTTGGATGTTACTAGATTGTTGGATGTTACTAGATTGTTGGAGGTTACTAGATTGAGGGAGTTTACTAGATTGTTGGATGTTACTAGATTGTTGGAGGTTACTAGATTGTTGGAGTTTACTAGTTTATTGGATGTTACTAGATTGTTGGATGTTACTAGATTTTTGGAGTTTACTGTATTGTTGGAGTTTACTAGATTGTTGGATGCTACTAGATTGATGGAGATGACAATATTTAGTCTATATGAAGCGCGACGGGCCACTCCGACAGATGTGTGCAGAGTGTTAGCTTCATGTCTACTGTGGCACTCAGGTACTTGGGTTTCGGTTCCACAGCAAGAAGCATACCTTCAACTTCCAGCTTCAGTGGTTCCTTAAGAATACTCGTGCCCAAGGTGAACAGAGAGTAGACGGTCTTCGAGCAGTTTATCTATAAGCCCCAAATCCTTGTATAACAGCCGACCGTAGTCAAGTCCTTTTGGAGCCCCCTCTCTAGGACAGTGGCGATCTTTCCGGTCTTCCAGATTTCTGAATCATCAGCATACAGTAGGCTTTTACATCCCAGATATTGCGGCAGGTAATTTATGAAAACTAGGAACAACGTAGAGCTTAGGGCGGAATCCTGTGGAAGACCCTGTTCAAGGGTGTCATTTTTTAAAAAACGTATGCATGTAATTATTTCCCCAATAAAATATTTCAACAATTGTCCCAACTTGAATGCTATGAAATTTGTTTTTTAAACCCGATGAAAAAAGAAATACACTGTACATTTTTCTAGTATAGAAATTACTCTTCATTTGAGGCGTGAACTTTGGTCATTATCTGGATTACTCCACTGAGTAGCCCGTGATGTTTCCGATTGTGAAGTTTGTATACAGGCCTGAATACTTATGGTGAGCTAACTTTTTGAGTCTCGGACCACATTGGGTTCATAAATTTGACCGGCAGACCGACCCAAGAGAAGATGGAGAGGTTTTAAGTACTAATGGAAATAAAAGTCTAGTGCTGGGCTTCAATGGAAATAAAAGTCTAGTGCTGGGCTTCAATGGAAATAAAAGTATAGTGCTGGGCTTCAATAGAAATAAAAGTCTACTTCTGGGCTTCAATGGAAATAAAAGTCTAGTGCTGGGCTTCAATGGAAATAAAAGTCTACTGCTGGGCTTCAATGGAAATAAAAGTCTACTGCTGGGCTTCAATGGAAATAAAAGTATAGTGCTGGGCTTCAATCTGAAACGAGTGGCGTGCTGCTGGACTGTTTAAACTGTCTGGCTGATTAGATTTGGCCCCGTGGTTTGTAGTTTGCCCATGGCTGGTGTAGACTATTTAAAAGCCTGAATGCGTATTGTGTAGTCTATGATGTAGTATATGGTGTAGTCTATGGTGTAGTCTATGGTGTAGTCTATGGTGTAGTCTATGGTGTAGTCTATGGTGTAACCCGTTATGTTGCCTATACTCACGCCTAAAGGAATACATTGACACTTTGAAAATGAAAGCTTTCTATAACTGGGACACAAATCATAGCAGATTGATACTTACCTAACAATATAAAAAATGGCGCTATTGAAATGAGGTCTATCCAATTCATTACAGTCTTTACGAACTTGACCTTGTTAGGAGTCACAATACAACGCAAGATGAGTTCAGTGGTAAAAAACAAAACACAGCAGCTTTCAATAATGAACAGTGGAGATTTAAGATTCATGACTTGTATAAAAGTTTCATTTTGCCATTTGTCTATGGCTGATACGTTTCTACAACCTTGCTCCTTCAGCTGAGGTAATGTCTCTACGCAGAATGTCACCACAGATGTCAGTATCATACATATTGAGGTCATGGCATACAGTTTAGACAGTCTGGAGTGGTTGGGAGATTCCATAATTAGGAAAATATGTTTAGCCCATCCTTTTTTGGGGATCTCCTGTTTATTGCGAGCCATTATAAACCCTTCATTCAATTTAAATCCATCAATTGCGAGGTCTCCTAACTCATAAAAATAGAGTTCACTTAAAAATATATCCATGGGAACTTCTAATGGTTTCTTTAATCTCCCTCCACTTTGATAATAATACAGGATTGCTTGGAACGTTGGGCGGTGTCTGTCTAGAAAGTATTCTTGTCGTTTTTCGTCCCAAAATACTTTACGTTTTTCATTATTGCCAAGTAATGTGTTTGGAAATCTCTGAAGTGTTCTAATTTGTGTCTCAAACTTGAGTCCACTGACATTAAATATGACACGTTGACAACCGTGTAGTTGGCAGTTATGTTGCAAGGGGAGATCTTCCAGTAAAGATTTACCGTAGGACGAGGCTCTATCGATATCGTAGTCATTGACTCGTAAAAAGTTCTTCGCGGTGAGAAGAGGTGTTTGATTGGCTGCGTCGTCTTCATCATCCACCAATGGCAGTGTTGGTTCTAAACTTAAGCTCGTCAATCTCGGTAGGCTGTGACGTCGTCTGTTTTGATCCCTCAGGTCCAGTAACTCTGAAATGTCTATTGGATTTCTCGACACCACAGTCTGCCACTTGATGTCTGCTGCAGTATGTCGTCTTACCATCCTGGGATGACCCCCAGAACTAGTATATAGTTCAATATCATTTCTTAAATTAGTCGAACTAAGTTGAGGCATTAAATTCATGCTTGTTTTTTAAATGTACAAATATGCAGCCGCAGACTATTTTTTTCACTTAAAGTCTCAATGTTCGTATTTATTCCATTTATTATTGATGATAATAACTTGCCGCTTTATAACTGAAATATAAAACACACAAATCTGATGAATGTTAGATATCTATATGACAAAGAAATAAACATTTAATAGTAAAATAAGTTTAAATAATTGATATAGGAGTCCATGTACAGACATGGAGGAAGTGACAAAAAGAAACTAGACAAGCTATGACATACAAACATGTATAGTAGTAGTACAACTGTGAAACAATTTATGAAATACAAACATGTACAGTAGGACAACTGTGAAACAATTTATGAAATACAATGATGTATAGTAGTACAACAGTGAAACAATTTATGAAATACAATAATGTATAGTAGTACAACAGTGAAACAATTTATGAAATACAAAAATTACGTCTGAACCTGGAGCTCGGAGCTATACAAAATTGTACATATGTATCTATTCACTTATACATCCAAATTAAGATCTCAAATATCTAGTTAGTGATTATCCGGCCTTACGTACTCTGAGGCTTAGTTAAAATATTTAGTCAGCAATTGTGTGATATTTCCTAACACTTTATAGATTCACATAAAATACCAATTATTAATTCCCAACTTTTTTGTTATGACCTAGAGATTGTTTAGTCCCATATTATTAAATGACCATATTCATATGTTTAGTCCCATATTATTAAATGACCATATTCATTTGTTTAGTCCCATATTATTAATTGACCATATTCATATGTTTAGTCCCATATTATTAAATGAACATATTCATATGTTTAGTCCCATATTAATTGACCATATTCATATGTTTAGTCCCATATTATTAGCCGGTGTCATTAGTCTTAGCCTGATATGACTGATTAAATATTTATTAAAAATCTTATTGAAGAATTATTCGTTTACATCGTTTATTTGGTAATGACATAATCAAACATTGTGTGTCCGTATTTAAACGTTGATGGGATATTATCAGGATAATTAAAGAGAATCAAGAATATCTTACACCCAGTATCTGCCGTAGACAGAACATGTCACTATCGTATGCAAAGAAGTTAGAACCATTGAAACATGTGTCAATAACATAGACATAAATTACAGTTTCGTAGGATGCAGATGTCGATATAAATGTTGGGGTCTTGAAGAAAAATGCTAGTGTCAAATAGATGTCAATGTGTGTGAAGTCCCTGTAAGAATGAGATGAAATCTTTTATATCCTATAAACCACTAATGGGACCGTTTTTATCGTTCCCTTCTTTCATCCCCACAATAGACGATAGTGCAGTGGCCATGGAGGCACCACGGGAGATATAGCTGGGACTTTAGCCATGACATGAAATATCCATTGGTCCTCACCGGAGATCAAACCAGAGACCCCCAGGTCGACAGTCAAGCGCTTTACCACATAACCATCCGTCCGCCAATAGACAGTTGTTTCTCAGATAGGGATGAAAGTGATACAGGCGGAGAACAAAGTGCCGTAGACAGGGATGAAAGTGTCGTAGACAGAGAAGAAAGTGCCGTAGACAGGGATGAAAGTGTCGTAGACAGAGATGAAAGTGTCGTAGACAGAGATGAAAGTGTCGTAGTCAGGGATGAAAGTGTCGTAGAGAGGGATGAAAGTGTCGTTGACAGATATGAAAGTGTCGTTGACAGATATGAAAGTGTCGTAGACAGATATGAAAGTGTCGTAGTCAGGGATGAAAGTGTCGTAGTCAGGGATGAAAGTGTCGTAGTCAGGGATGAAAGTGTCGTAGTCAGGGATGTAAGTGTCGTAGTCAGGGATGAAAATTTTTTTGACACGCTATTCGCAAGTGCGCAGTTTAATCAGCAAATTTACGTTTAAAATTTTTATTATACAATACTAAATGCGTTAATTTTATTAAAATGCTGAGGATTCACCAAATCGATAAATAACAGGGGAGCAGGCCTTAAGAGAGAAGGAATGAGGGGAGGGAGGAAGGGGAGAGAGGAGGAGGAGAGAGAGAGGTGGAAAGGAGGAGGGAGAGAAGGAGAAAGGAAGGGAGAGAGAGTGTGAGAGAGAGGAAGGGTTAGGGAGAGGGGAGAGGAAGTGAGAGAGGGTTTTTTTAAGGGAGGGAGAGATAGTTAAAAAGATAAGGGCAGGGAAAAGAGGGAATGAGGGAAGAAGGAAGGGGCAGAGATATAAAAAGAGAGAGAGGATGAGAAAAATGAGAGGAAAGAGATAAAGAGAGAGAGAAGTAGGAGGAGAGAAGGAAGGAAGGGGAAAGAGAGGGAGAAGGGGATGGACGGGGGGAAAGGCGAAGGGAAGAGGGCGATGGGAGAAGGAAGGTAGGAGGGAAAGGAGATGGGAGAGAAGAGAGCGAGGGAGAGAGGAGGGAGGGGAAGAGAGGAAGGAAGGGAGGAAAGGGAAAGGAGAGAGGAGGGAGGGAAGAGGGAGGGAAGGAAAGAGAGGGAGGGAGGGAAGAAGAAATGAGGAGAGAAAGATAAAGTAGAGATGGGGCTGAAGGGGGAGAAGGAATAAAGAAGGAGGAAGAGGGAGAGAGGTGAAGAGAGAGAGGATGAAAGGAAAGTAGGAGAAAAGATAAAGAGAGGAAGGCGGGGAGGAAGAGGA
The DNA here is from genome assembly GCA_021962125.1 of Bulinus truncatus. Classification (NCBI taxonomy): domain Eukaryota; kingdom Metazoa; phylum Mollusca; class Gastropoda; family Planorbidae; genus Bulinus; species Bulinus truncatus. The sequence continues at coordinate 4,824,672 of JAGDYQ010000048.1, read as the reverse complement.
GGAGAGAGAGGGAGAGAGAGGGAGGGAGCGGTGGACGGGGGAGAAGGGCTGGAAGGGAATGGGAAGGGAGGGTGGGAGGGAGAGAGATGGAAGTGCGAGGGAAGGAGAGGGAGGGAGGAGGAGGGAGGAGAAAAGGAGGAAAGGGAAAGGAGGAGAGAGGGAGGGAGGGAGGGAGAGAGAAGAGAAAGGAGAGAAGAAATTGGGAGAAAAACTGAAGGTAGTCAGAAAACCTTATTGCAAACTTGGGCAAAGCCGGAGTACTTACCAGCTAGAAAAAAATATATATATATATATATGTATATATATATATATATATATATATACTTATAAGACTCATTTGCCCTTGTCTTGTCTATCTATCAATCTGTCATTTCCCTTATAACTCAGAATCTGAAAAATCAAAAACATGAAATTTTTTCAATTAATTACATAATTACCATGAGGAAGGTTATAGGACATGTTTCGTTTCATCTCGATTGGTAGTTTAATTATAATAAATTATTTTTATTTTAGTATATTTTTCTATATAAAAGTAATCTCTAACATGCATACTACATAGTTATGCATACTAGCTAGAACTTACAATTGTCAGTTTATTACAGTTATATAAAACTTTTTCCTGCTCTTCAATTTCGCGAACGTGTCAATGTGCCATTGAAACCGTATTCTAATGTCTCCTTTGATTCAATGCATAAAATAGACAAATCTCCCAGCCTACATTGGCTGATGGAATTCCGCAAGTAATTCTTGATCCCTTTCAACACAGAAAATGACAGTTCTCCAGTTGCGTTTGATATAGGAATGGTGAGAAAGATTCTTAGAAGGGTTTCCACATTGGGAAATGTACATTGTAGTCCACCCACTGCTATAAGCTGGTACATCTCTACCGCAGATTTAGCGCCTTCTTCTTTAGCTGTTTGATTTCATCGGCAGTGGTATCAGAATTAACATCGTCTTTGTATTCTTCGATCAAGGCCGAGATCTTTGTGTTCAAGTCATCTACCTTGTCCTTGAAAAATAGACTGAACAAATCATGTCTACCTTTGTATGCTTCGATTCTGTGATCAAGTTCCGTGATCAATTTATCACAAATGGCGTTTACTGTGTTAACAATAAAATTATCACGACCAGTTAAAATAACTTCCGGTTCATTGCTTTCATCAGAAAACGGTTTTCGCTTTTTCTTGCGGCTCACTTCATCTTGATATTTACAGTCTTTGAGATCCTCGTTCATAAGCAATGCTGCTCGCCCTTCAATACGAGTGAAATCGTTTAGGACTTCGTTGTTAATAAATAGCTTCAGTGATTCTAGAAGATTTACACCAGCATCAAGATATAAATTTGAATTTTGCAGGGATTTGCTGGTTGCATTCATCCGCTGTAAAATTGTATCCCAAAGAACAGTCATCAATGCAGTTTCAAAAAGATCCATTTTATTAGCAAGAGCGTTAGCCTCATTTCTTACAGCTGCCTTCTGATCACGATCTTTGGCTGCTTGAAGAAGAGCTTCCTGAATACCAATGTAGTTCTGATGCAATGCAAACACTGCATCCGCTCTAGCTGACCATCTTGTGTCCGAAACTTTCTTTATGGTGCATCCATTTTTGACTAGATGACTTTTAAGGATGTGTGTGGATGCTGAGAACCAAACATAAACATGTTGAATAAAGTCAAAGTATGATACTGCTGAAAGCGACGATTCTGCAGCCGCATTACCAACTAGATTCAAGCTATGGCTGGAGCAGGGAATGTAAACTGCATTGGGACTGTGTGCCTTGATTCGAGCCTGCAAGCCCGAGTATCTGCCAGACATGTTAGAAGCATTGTCGTAGCTCTGTCCCCTGCATTTTGTGATATCTAATCCCCAGTTCTTCAAAACGTCTAGTATCACTTGCTCCAGATTTTGAGCGTTATGAGCATAGATGTCAGCAAAAGTTAAAACTCGTTCTTTAATTTCACCATCAATGAGAACATATCTGAGTATCACAGTTAGCTGGTCCACGTGGCTAACATCAGGTGTTGAATCAACAATCAAAGAGAAATATATCGATTTCTTTACTTCTGATATAAACTGATCTCTGACAGCATTGCCCATTATTTTAATAAATTCGTCACAAGTAGCATGTGACAAATAACTGACAGAACCACTTCCCTTGTTACCGACCGTGCAATATGATTTTCTAAGAAAGGGTCAAATTTTGACAAGTAATTCTAGCAACTGGTAAAATTACCGTCATTGTTGCCATGACCACGAAAGGCCAAGCCTTCAGAGGAAAGAAACTGTACAGTTGCTACAATCCTTCGTAGAACTTCTCTCCAGTATTGCCTTTCATCATCTAACTGTTTGGCCATCTGTTCGTCAATACGCCCTTTTGCGTTCAAGCGTTTAGCGAAAGTGCACATTGCTTGAACGTGGCCATACGAATTCTCATGTTCAGAAATTTTGGCGGCAATATTTTTCCAATCAGAACACCCGTTTGTTGAAAATTGACTAGCTTTATTTGGAAACAGTTTGCATACATAACAATACACGCTTCCACTAGTTTCACTGAACACTAACCATTCACGTCTTTCTTTTTGGCCATTCGCCTTGGTTAAGTAAAAGTTATGTTCAGACAAATGACGAAAATATTTTCTGCCACGATCTGTCATCAACATGCCAGCGCGTGAAAGGTCGCCAACATTTTTTGGTTTGAAATCCAAAACATAATTACGCATGGTTTCTGTCAAATTCTCTGGCCACATAGCAATATCTGTCAACATTTCACCACAGTTGTTATCATCAACAGTTTCACTACTCACGACCTCCGGTATAGGACCTTCAGCCGGCTGTTCAGGTTCTGGCAAGTCTGTTGGCTCGGGCTCAGAATCCATACTGGCTGTTGCCGAGACGACTGGACTTGGACATTAGCTTTATTTCTGTTTGAGTAGTTTCTGATGGTGGGATTGCCGGTCGTTTCGCTAAAAATGTCAACAAGGCGCCTTCGTTTTTCGCATCTTCTGCTTTTCTTTTTTCTTTGGATATCACGCTTTTTTGCACCTGAGGGATATTGTCTCATAGACATAGTTTTAATGAAACGATTGTGTCGCAATCAGCTACAACAGTAAAGGAAAAATTATCAATGATCATTCATTCACACAAAGCGTAGTGGGTAACAAGAACAAAATTATCAAAATAGTGTTATAAACTGGAAATTAACAATTAGTTATTGCAATTTGCAAAAAAAAATAAAATTTGAATTAGAATTATTAATTAAAATCTGTGACGTAAGGTGCGCCAACAATTAGTACGTACCGTTAGGGTTCGAAAATTACGCGTAAGATTGGCGCGCGTAAGTTACGCCTAAATTACGCGTACCATTAATTCCCAATTACTTGAAAATTTATTCCTTTTGTTGCTCACGCTCACTGATTGCTAGTAGGTGTATTTTAATAATGTTTTCAAAGGTTTTAACTTGTAATTAACCGGTCGTACTAATTTGCCCGTCAGCATCGGCCACGTATTTCGTCTTGTACTGACTGCATCAGCGGCGGCCATCTTTGGCTGAGTAATACCGTCTAATACGGTCGACGCGGGACGGGTGCAATGCGGCGAAATACGGCCGCCGCGGTTGCCGAACTCAGCAAAAGACGGCACACGCGATCGACGCTAGTGCAATCCGCAGCGAAATACAGACGACGTGGGTGCAATACGCAGCGTAGTAAATGGGCCGACAGTAAAATGTTTTCTATACGTTTCATGACATTTGGAACATACATTATTATAGATAATGTTTAAAAAATATTGGTTTTTCCAGATTACAATAAAAAAATTCATGTCAGGGAAAAATGTTTTCTATACATTATGACATTTGGAACATATATAGATAATGTTTAAAAATTATTATTATTATTTTTTTTTTTTATTTTTGGGTTTTATAACCACCCTGTTTGGCTTGCGGCCGCTTGCCATACAGCTCATGGCGGCATTGTGTAGAAAATTTTTGATTTTTTTTTAACCAGACTTTGGCTTCCTTATTGAAAATATTTATTTTATTATGTTTACTAAAACGATTAAAACAAACAATATACTGTGCGGTTTACGCTGTTTTACCAAACGAATACTTCCGGTTTAGGCTTTGGCGGATGTAGATGTAATTCTAATCACTGAAATTAATTAATCCCGCTGTTAACACAACAAATAGCAACAGAAACAATTAAAAATGGCCGTCAAATATGCATTTTTTTAAATTACCGTAATTTACGCGTAACCAAAATTACGTTACCGTAAATTACGTGTAATTTACGGTAACTTACGCGTAACGTTACGCGACTTCGAACCCTACGTACCGTACGTTACTTGTCACTTCGAACACTAGCGCCAACTTTATTAATACGTCACAGCAAGCAAGACACAGTCCAACCACGTTCGACAACATGCATTGTTTACCAGTCTGAAAGACTATTTATAGATATTTGGAACCAAAAACCCTCAGCAAGCAGGTTTTTTTTATTTCTTTAATAAAACCAGGTTTTGGGGCCCCTAAATTATCTGGGGCCCTAGGTGCCTAGTGCGCCTAGGCCTAACGCCACTGCGGTGGCTACGGTTACGCCGGACGAAACCGCATTTTTTTTCAGGTTACAGCCATAAATTTTGCTCCACGCGTATGGGTTTTGATAAATAGAGAGGGAAATAATCATGTTGAATAACTGTATAAAAATAAATAATGATTATGCCCGTTTGATTAGGGCTTATTATTTATATTTAAAATATAAGCAAAACGGTACCTAAAAAACTCTTATATTCGGCCCTAAGAGGTCAGATCGCGAAAAGGACTTTTGATGTACACTTGGCAGGCCAAGACCTACAAAATGATATATACATCATGGGTCTAGGATTTATGGTTGTTGAGATCTAGGTGATGACGGACAGACAGACAGACAGATAAAACGGGGATAATAGAGCATTTATTTTCGAAAATGCTCTAAAAATGTTAAATAGGTTAACACTGTTTATAACCGGTACGTAGGTTCAAGTCTATAGTATTTGTTTGTTTTTTTGAGATCAGATGAACAGCGCCAGCTCGACTTCAGTTCATTTCAAGTCTTGCGATAAAGGGTTACTAGTTTATAATGAAGAGTCTAATATGCTTTTAAATTCTACATTCTCTTACAAGAAGAAGATCACTTTGACAATTAGCCATCAACACTTGTTAATGAAGATTTAATGTTTTTATAACACATCTTACGAAAAAATGTATTCGTCAAGCATCACCAATCGTTTCTGTTTGTTTTTAATACATCTGGTGATTGTTGCTTGAAACACACGCTTCAGAATCCAGAGGAAGAAAAAAGTCAACATTCAGAAAAACAAGTAAAACGGATGTGAAAAACTTTATAGAGCTATCTATTTCCATCAAATTATTTGAATCACCCAGTGATATGTTCCTGGTTAAATTTGTCTATACCATGAATCATTTGAATGTATGGCCACATTCTGAGCCTGACAGACAAACTGAACTGTCAACAATACACTGTAAGTTTACATTTGATTTTTTTTTTGATTAAATGAAATGCAATTATTTATTAATGGACTTCTGGATCACTGCTTTATTACGTTTTAAGAGTCGACTGGTATATTTATCTGTCAATCTGTTAATCATGTAATCTATCCATTCAAAAGTAATGCCAATTTAATAGAGAAGTGATTTTCGATTTACATCAGTGACAACCTAGTTACTCTGTTCTGCTCTTGGGTATTTATTCCAATAAAATTGATTATTAAAAAGGCTTTCTTTGTCAGATATATTTGATAAGTCCCAATCGCAAAATCTAAAACATCAACAATCTAGCACCCCAAAGACCCTAAAAAAAAGAACAGGGGCCTCTCATATGTGTTAGAGATGCATCTCCCACCATTGAGGCGTCATCGATGTACCTTATAAGCAGTGGCGTCACTAGGGGTGCGAGGTTGCGGGTCGCACCGGGTGACACCAACATAGGGGTGACTCCAAAATGAACAATTCTAAATTTCTATAACAGAAAGAACTCGGTCTAGTTGGATTTATAACCGGTCAAAAATATGAGCAGTAGCACAGGGTCTCAACATGCAGAGGGTCTGGAGCTTATCTAAACGAATACAGTTTAAAGCTGCTCAAATCAATCTGGAGTTATTTGCAAACGCGTTAAAATAAAGGACGCATGTAGTCACGTGGTTTTATGAAATTGGAGACGTAGTTGCACAAACTCAGTTTAATGAAAGTATTATATAGCTTTCTAAAATACAGTCAGTAATACTATTGTTTTTATCTCTAAAGTATTTTAAAATAAATTATCTAAGGTCTAGTGCAGGAAAAATTAATATTTACCTGTACCCTTCTTTATGAGAATATATATTTTTTTATTAATTAAGTCCATATACCAACGAAGGTAGAATTTGGCGGTTGAATATAAAACACTTTTTATGAAGAAAATCTGGGAAGGGTTGCATAGTTGATACCTCCCCCAACCCAACCCAACCGCTTATATTTTTATTAACTATAACTGATATAAATATTCGTATGATATGATGAATTGGTTTTTTACTTTTTCAGGGCATTTTTAAAAATAAAAAAGCTTATGTTTTTAAGTTTTATTTTATTTTTGTTATTTGAGCACACTAATGCTAGTAGTTAGGTTTTGTATACTGAGTTCAGAGTATTATCAGAAGTTGGACCATCTTGACGGAAGCTAATAAACTCTTTTTTCTAAGCGGGTTTTTCGTTTTTTCGTACGGTTAGACCTAGGTTTTCGATTATATTGTACTTCAATTTTTGCTGAATTAAGGTTTTTTTTTTCATCGTTTATTTCGGTTTTCGCTTTGGTTGATTGTCTTGTGTTGGTCGATTGATCTTGTTTCGGTCGATTAACTTGTTTTTCGCTGATTACCCAAGTGAACTTCTGCTAATAAATTCTGATAAACCTACCTTAGATCCATATGGATGGCTATTCTTCTTGCAGTTGCAAACCTTCGGCACTTTCGCCCCCACCTCCCCACCCTCCCCACCCGGCGTCGTCGTAGGCCCGAGTCTTGAAAATTGTACTCAGATGAAGTATGTCAGAATATGCGAATATATTACCACATTGAGCAGATAAATGAGAGTTTTTTATGGTAAAACATGTTAAATCGTAAATAAAAATAATAAAACAAAAAATAAAACAAATTCTGACATAGGCCTACGTTAATCACGTATGATGAATCACTGCAACCCCCCCCACAACCCCACCCTCTATTCACCCTACCAATGTCCAAGTCTTGCACCAGGGCTTCTAACTATTTACTTGAAGAATTATCCAGAAAATATATGAAAAGTATCTAAATTACACTAGATGTATAGCAAATAGTCCACTTTTTGATCTAATTGACATATTAAAATTATTATACAGATGTATCGTTTGATAGCATTTTATTAAATCTAGATTTCTTCAGAAATATCCAGATTTGGATAAAATAAAAATATCTATACAGGCAACCATGTCTCGCGCACCGGTGATAACGAAAACTGGACAATGATAAATTATACTGGTCAAAGCAATTTGACGACACCGCCAACGTATACTATAAGGAGGCAATCTGACACCTGAATAATAAGTGTTTTATGCGATAAGGTCATGTGACACGAGCAGGGGTTCTTTCTCCCCTCATTCCCCCAAGGAGACAAAAAAAAAAGATTTCTTCATTAAGGACCGTGCATACATCATCTAAAGAATGAGGTTGGGGAGGTGGGGGTGTGGTCAGGATTTTGGCGTAATCCGTTATATATGGTGTCTGGTATTTGACACTTTAACAGTTAATACAATCCGAACATTTTCTTCCCACAAGGAATGGGTGGTGGGCCCTGGGGGGTGGGGAGAGAAGGAAAGGATTGTTTCAGTAGGGAGGGGTTAATATTTAAAAAAAAATAATTTTAGCTTTACATAAAATGTGAACAGTCCGTTACTTTTCGCCATTAAACTACAAGTGACACTTCACTGTTTGCTCCGTTGTGTATTTTAAGTTCGCCGTCACAAGATCAATGACTTTCTGAGATCTGTTTAGCGAAATTCCTCGGTAAAAATCTAAATAATATCGGGAATTCCACGAACATATTTTTAATAGTAACTTATTAAAACTTGTGGTGTTAAAACCCAGAGCGCTGATCATGGTCACCACATATCGACTTTCGAGGAAATTACTCTTTTGTGTGTTGTGTGTGTATATGTGTGTGCACGTGTATATCATAGAAACATGGTTGAGTTCATTTTAATGTTAATGTGCGGTAATGTTATCCAATGACAACTATGTATTACAAAATACACTAGCAGAATCCATGTTTTCTCAAGGAGTTACTGATGGTAAATTTCTATTATTAATTGAATGTGAAGTTACCTAGACCAGTGAATCTTTCTTTCATTCGGTTTTTCACTAAAATAATATTTATAAACGCAACAATAGCATTCAGTAGTTTAGATGTCTCTGTCTAGCACGTGGAAATTTTATTTTTTAATCTTTGAATATTTTTTTTTTTAATTGAATAACTGGTTCGCTATTGAACGGTCGTTTGTAATGCTGAACACTTGTGTGTACACAGGTGTGTAGTCGACCGTAATGTGAATGTGTCGGTGTGTTATCGTTGAACCTGTTGATAATTGCGTTGATACTGTTACTGTTGGTGCAGTGTGATATTAGGCTGTGTCCCCATGTTAACATGGCAATGTCGAAACAACTTTATTAGTGGATGTTAGGTGTCTTCAGCCAAGGCTTTGATCGGTTGTTTGGTGGTAGAGGACCAGGAGCTAGAAGATGTATCACAGCAGAGGTGTGAGGCTTTATCACGTGGTCAGACATTGTGGTCAATTTGTTCGGAGAAAAGGTTAAGACCGGGAGTGATCTCTCTCTATCTCTCTGTCTGTCTATCTAATTATCTCTATATGTCTGCCTGTCTGTCTGTCTGCTTTTCAGTTTGTCTTTTCTCTTGTTTGTATGTCTGTCAGTTTAAATATCGATGTCTTACAGTCAGTCAGTCTGTCTGTCTCTAACTCTACATTGATGTAACTCTGTTTGTCTCACATGCATAGATATACCTAATTCCATTGATTTAACTCTTTTGCAATCTTGTTTGGAGTGATTCAGTTGTTGATACATTACAAATGTTTTCACAATGGTGTTTCATCAGTGGTATTTGCGTACGTTGAAATTCATTATGCTTTTTGATTAGTCATCATCAAATCGATCATTTCTCAATTCCTAAATGAATCATTCTTAATTTGTTTATAGAATGAATCATCGATATAAAACATACACAAATAATGTAAAATAAAGCTTTTGAAATCATTAAAACATTTGTATACACGATCATTATTAAAACATTTTACAGCTGACATATTAACAAAGTTGAAGTCAAACCATATTGATGACCATTAGTCGCCTAACAGTTAATTACTGTTAATCTATAATGCTGAGCAAAATGACATTAGATGATATACCCTTATATAAAACATTTCTCTAATACTTATTCGTATTACTTATGAACGGAAATATAAATCGAACGGTAAATTTGTGATTTCAAATGGGAAGACTAAAACTCAATTATTTTTAAATTAACCTGTACTAAGACAACAGATGTATTATTTATGTATTTTCGTCCTACTAGTTTTGTAGACATTATGTCACATGAGGTATGTTCTTTAAATAGCACATAAACGAAACGAACTTTTCTCATCTAGTGTAAAAAAATGATTGTTGATTAATTCAGTTCAGCATTAATAGACTAATAGTAATCAATTACTACTGCTATTAGTATTGTTGATATTTAAGCTTGTTGTGTATTTAGGCTCATAGTAAGTAATACTATTTATCACTTCTACAACTGCTACAATATGTTTAAGGACATATGGACACATAGTGCAGCAACAATAGTCATTATCTCTATTACTGCTAGTGCTGTTATTGTGACCAGTCACACTGTCTTATTATATGTTTGATCTATTTCTACAATTACTCCTACAAGTATTTCTAATAGGCGCTAATATTTAAATAGGTGCTAATATTTGAATAGGTGCTGGTATTTGAGACTGTGCTCTTGTCTTAAAACATATATAATTTCATTAAGCGTGTTACTAATTAAAGTGAGACCGTTAAAAACTGTTACAGTAGCTACTACGTAAGGCCAGCAATCAGAAAACCTAGGGCCCCTGACAAACTATGAAAACTGGGCCCTCCCACCCCCATTTTGAAGCAAAATAAATACAATTTCGAAAGCGATGGAGGCATAACGCTCCTGAAAAGATTTTCTGGTGGCCCCTCTCCTCGTGTGACGGCCCTGCACTACATCTAATACAAGCCAACAACAATTTAAAATACAAACAAACAAAACTACTATTACTACTAGTACTACTAATCTACTCCTAGTACCACCAGTACCCCTATTTCTTATTTTTGGTCCGGTACCACAGTTTACCTAGTGCTAATATAGGAGCTACCATTAGTGGTAAATATTGCTGCTTCTGCTAGTACATGATTTATTATTTTCTGTCTCAGTTATTATCGGTTTCCTCAGAAATACCATTACATCTACCATAATGACTCTGGTTAACATTAACAAGTCACTGCTCCAACTTTGACCACCTCTCATTATAGACTTTTTTTTATCAAAGACCAACCAAAATATCACGTAGTATGCAGTATTCAAATACATTCTACAATTTCTTTTTTTTTTAAATAAAAAAAACGTCACTTACTTTGTCCTCAAGTATGTGAATGTTATTTGCTAAATACCTGCCATGACAGCCGTCACGAGACTCGAATATTTCTATTTTGGGAGAATTTAAAACACAGCCCTTAACATTTCAAGAAAGGCTAAACTGGTTCATTTGATTGTAATTTCTTCATATATATATATATATATATATATATATATATATATATATATATATATATATATATAATCATAGATCAGTGGTTTTTAAAACTTTTAGGCTTTGCTTCCTACTTTGACAATAATTTTTGTTTCGTGACAAACTTTGACCAGTGGCGCAACCATGGGGGGGGGCTGAGCTCCCAGACCAAATCATCATACATATTTTACTATATAAACTGTCTTTTTTCTATATGTGAGGCCCCCCCCAGCATTTTTTTCATATGTGAGTCCTCCCCCCCCCCAGCATTTTTTGCTGGTTGCGCCACTGACTTGGACAACACATTTGGTTTCGCGACCTACTTTGACAACACATTTGGTTTCGCGACCTACTTTGACAACACATTTGGTTTCGCGACCTACTTTGACAACACATTTTGTTTCGTGACCTACTTTGACAACACATTTTGATTTCCCGACCCACCATAAAGTAGAACAAAGGAAAAACTACGATAACAGAAAAAAAAACACGTCTATAATTGTATCATTAGATTTCAACTTTTACTTTAAATTTTGTACGAACATTCAGTTTTGTAACATAACTAGAAACAGTAGGTACTTATGCATAGACTGATTTTTCTATCTTTAACGGTTAATTTATATTTTGTCGCGATGCACGTAAATTCATCCGCGACCCACCAGTTGGTCGAGATCCACACTTTGAGAACTACTGTCCTAGTCCCTAGACTGTTGGTCAAGGGTGGGCAACCAGGGTTTTGTAAAACATATTTGCGGCCTTCAGAAAGGCAACAATAGATAATGCTATATGACCGTAAACCAATCACAGTCATTCAAAACAATGCACCAGGAATCACAAACATTGGAACCATTTTCCCCTTGAATCCCACTAAACCACATAATTGGCCGTGCCACACTATTGCAAATAAGCAGGATCGGAATATTCATAAGTAAGAAAAACTAAATACACGCTGAATGATTTTTTGTCGAACACTGTTTGTACAAGGGTTCTATGTATCTGTGGATTTTCGACTTGTGGGAAGCGACAACCTGCTAATTTTTATTAGTAGTCGGAATGAAAAACGAAGTGGCTACGGTTACGTCCAGCACCATTATTTTAGGATTAGGAATAGGGGTAATCCGTATTTTTATTTTCGGGTACCGGCCATTATATTAGGGTTAGGAATAGGGTTATGATTAGGGTTAGGGGGATAGGGTTAGGGATAGGGTTAGGGTTAGGGTGTGGCTGGTACCCGGAAAAAAATACGGATTACGCCGACGTAACCGTAGCCACTGCGATTGAAAAGTTTGGGAATTAACTCTTTTTTTTTTGTTAACAGTGAAATGTTGTACCTATGCTATTCGTAACATTACTGTATTCGTTTCTTGGTCTCCTGTGTACAATACATCTCTGCAAACAGAATTTATCTTCTCTCCCGCACCTCCCTGTTATGTATTTTCTTTTTCCTTTGATATTTAGTATCCATTCTACCGCCCTGTTCAGCAATCCCAGATATTCAAATTGTCGATTATGTTTTATACAAGGATCAGATGTTTGTCTCCTATAAACCTATAGTGCAATAGCCATGGATGCACAACGGGTGACATACATATGTGACTCGGGCCCTAATCCACATAATCATAGACAAATAAAAATGTTCATTTTTTTAAAAAGTAAATGGTTTGGGAAGGTAAATATACAACACAATATCTAAACATAACTCTCCTGTTGCTTGAACAAAACAAACCCCTGTAGGAAGTATAGTTTTCTTAATAAATTAATATTTTATTCTTTCCTTTTTGACTAAATCATTATTTTTTTTTTCAAATATACTAATAAAATAAACTGTCATTGAGAATAGTGTTGCAATTGTTTATAGGGGCTGGGAAGAGGGAGGGGGTTGAATTGCAAATGTAGAGTTCAGAATAAATTCCATTCATAACAAATCTATTGATCATGCAATATATCCTGATAGATCAATTAATAATAGCTCTATAACTATTTTATTCAATTACTAACTACATATCTGTCTAACTCATCTGACGTTTGTACTATAATCCATTCATTGCTGTAACACACTCATCCGACGTTTGTACTACAATCCATTCATTGCTGTAACACACTCATCCGACGTTTTTACTACAATCCATTCATTGCTGTAACACACTCATCCGACGTTTGTACTATAATCCATTTATTGCTGTAACACACTCATCCGATGTTTGTACTACAATCCATTTATTGCTGTAACACACTCATCTGCCTTTGGTACTAAAATCCATTCATAGCTGTAACACACTCATCCGACGTTTGTACTACAATCCATTCATTGCTGTAACACACTCATCCGACGTTTGTACTACAATCCATTCATTGCTGTAACACACTCATCCGACGTTTGTACTACAATCGATTCATTGCTGTAACACACTCATCCGACGTTTGTACTACAATCCATTTATTGCTGCAACTTCAGATTTTTACAGACGCTGGTACTGTTACTGTGAACAGTTCTTTAAACCGAACATTTTACATGGACTCAACCCTTGGCCTGGAGACGTCATTGACGTTCAGTTTTACAGATGTCATTGATGTCACTATTCAGTCTCCTTACCATCTCTACACAGCAGCACGGTATCCGGAAAATTTCATTCTAGATAAACATTCTAATGTGTTAAAAGTTGTCATCCCGGGTGAGGCAGATGTAAGTCTGTGTAGCGCTAAATGTACTAACTAGTTATGTCCTAAATTATTAGATCCAGTTTTGTCATGTACTTTGTTTATTATGTCCTGGATAATTATTTCTGGCTAAATATGTATTTTAACATTGTGTCCTTGTTTTTGATGTCCTCGTTTATTACTCCCTGGCTAACTATGTCTAACTTATGACCAAGCTCATAGTACTATATTTTTTATTTAGTTATTTATAGCTAATTAAGTTCTAACTAGTTATGTCCTGGCTAGTTAAGTCCCAACTATTTATGTCCTGGCTAGTTAAGTCCTAACCAGTTATGTCCTGGCTAGTTAAGTCCTAACTAGTTATGTCCTGGCTAGTTAAGTTCTAACTAGTTATGTCCTGGCTAGTAAAGTCCTAACTAGTTATGTCCTGGCTAGCTAAATCCTAACTAGTTATGTCCTGGCTAGTTAAGTTCTAACTAGTTATGTCCTGGCTAGTTAAGTCCTAACTAGTTATGTCCTGACTAGTTAAGTTCTAACTAGTTATGTCCTGGCTAGTTGTGTCCTAGCTAGTTAATTCCTGGCTTGTTGAGTCCTAGCTAGTTATGACCTAGCTAGTTATGTCCTAGCTTGCCATGTATTATATTGTCAAATAGGACTACACGTTCAATTTTTTAATTATCATAACTGTTATGCGGCACAGATTAGATATTATACAGATTGTGCAAGCCTCGTTTTGAAACAATGTTTACTTCGCCACCATTAATGATATTTACTATCATCAGTCCATTCCTTGAATAGAAATATTTATGATATATATGAATTAAAAATATATTATCGTTTTTGTATATTTATAAAGCAAATTGAAAACTTTTTCATTCATATTTCATGTCTTGAAATAAAACGACAAAGAGTTGTAATTGGGTCTATGCGTTGTTATGAATAGAAAGCGTCAATGGAAACAACAGCGAATAACAACAATGGCGTGTGAGTTTTTAACACAAAACCGAGGACTATTTATATATCGATGCGCTATCTGTATAATATATAATCTGTGTGGTGCGGTATTTTGGGGCTACTGTATGTCTTTCTATTATTGAAATCACTATAAGATATATAACATAAATACTCTTGTTTACATACATTAAATCTCATATCTGGTTCTGGTTCCAGTAGCCCAAAAACTCTTGAAATTGAGCTAAAATATTAGCAACTTGAAGCTAACTAACGCCTTTTTCCTAACACCACAGCAAATAACAAGCAAATGATGCCAGAGAGAAAAAATTTCAGTTTAAATATGAATCTTGTGTTAAATTGTCTCCGCAATATCGCATTTAAAATATAATGCCACATTACAATCACTATCTATTTGTGTGTATGTATAACGGAATGTTTCTACTTTATCTACTTGTAAATTTATAAAGGAATGTCTATACTTTATGATTTACGTTGAATTTAAAGTTCAGACAGGCTTAATAATGAAATATTTTACAACAATATCGAGCCGACATTTATGTAATAGTGTGTTATATAATATATATAAATATTAAAATGACTAATATTAACGGTGGTATATCAAAGATTTCGTTTTAATTTAATAGATTTCACTAGAGGGTTTAGTACTTATAACAGTCCTTTGATTAATATTTAATTTTTTATTGAACTTATCTCACTTTTCCTTTATTTTACTTGTAACAAAATATTTTGATAATGATGGGACGATATTTTGCGCTAATTCTAATAAATTATCCGAATAATTACAAACACATAGAAAAGAAAGAGGAGATATTCTCTAAAAATATAATAATGTAGACAGTAGTTTTAATATAATAATGTAGACAGTAGTATTAATGTAATAATGTACACAGTAGTTTTAATGCAATAATGTAGATAGTAGTTTTAATGTAATAATGTAGACAGTAGTTTTAATGTAATAATGTAGACAGTAGCTTTATTCAGGTCATATATTTCTAAATGTGATGCTGTGGAGACAATTTAACATTGGATTCTAAAGGAGTTATTTCCTCTTGGCACTATTTATAATGGTGGCTATGGAGATAAGCATTTTGATATTAATTATGATGACATTTTTATGATGACTCTCTGGCACTGTTTACACGGGTCGTCATGGTGATTACCTTAACTGAAGGTCCATAGATAATATGTCAAGATCTACTTGGCAAATTATCTTGGTGCCAAATGTGCCTAGGTTTATTTAGGCAGTGGTTGGATGGTTGCAGTAACAATTAAAACAAACAGGATAAAACCGAAAAAAACGCGATTTTCCTTGTTGGAACAAATTGGACTCTTGAACCCAAGCCCTTCATTTACAATGTATATTGCTGATGAACAAATATCTCATATCTTCCATTTAACATTACAGATTGGACAGTGGGCATTTAATGTTACTACCAACTCTACTGGGTCTATGATTACAGTCAGTGTACAATCAAAACCACGTCAAAAGGAATTGGATATTTTGCAGGTATTTTATCGTTAGTATGATCACTACAAACAATCTCATTAGTGACATAGTTTGATCAGTGTCTTGTTTAGTTATATTAATTCATTTTCATGTACAATTAGGTCAGTTCCTGGATCCCCCAACAAGGTGAACTTCAGTTCAACTCCAGTCAGAAGTTTGCTGTTTATGCTGAAGTAGTCAAAGGCAAAGCCCCAGTACTGAACGCTAAAGTTCTAGCGACAATTGAGCGTCCTCAAAGTTCACCTGTTGATATTTATTTGTATGACAATGGAGTGGGTAAGCATGATATGTTTTATTGGAACACTTTACAATTAATATTCAACTGTTAAACTCATCTAAGCTCCTCATCTTGAAGTTTTAATTTCAGTTGTTATAGTTTATGGTTTCACTAGACCTACGCCCGAGTGGCGAGCATTTGTAATGTGTATATGTAATGATCGTATAACAACAGATCCTCAACAGAACCCTATCATAGAAGCCTCTGTGTTTTACACAACACATCAGTATTTTACAGAACCTTCTGTGTTTTACACGATACAGTGTTGTTTTTTGAACTTTAACAAGCTGTGTTGGCCATTCACCCATTGTTGGTGTTTGACACATAACGCACTGTGTTGGTGTTTCACCAATAACACAATGTTTGTGTTTGACCCATAACATACTGTGTTGGTGTTTGACCCATAACTAACAGTGTTGGTGTTTGACCCATAACACAGTGTTGGTGTTTGACCCATAACACAGTGTTGGTGTTTGACCCATAACATACTGTGTTGGTGTTTCACCCATAACTGACTGTGTTGGTGTTTGACCCATAACACAGTTTAGGTGTTTCATCCATAAAACATTGTTGATGTTTGACCCATAACACAGTGTTGGTGTTTCACCCATAACTGACTGTGTTGGTGTTTCACCCATAACATACTGTGTTGGTGTTTCACCCATAACATACTGTGTTGGTGTTTCACCCATAATACAGTATTGGTATTTCACCCATAAAACATTGTTGATGTTTGACCCATAACACAGTGTTGGTGTTTGACCCATACCATACTGTGTTGGTGTTTGACCCATAACATACTGTGTTGGTGTTTGACCCATAACACAGTGTTGGTGTTTTACCCATAACATACTGTGTTGGTGTTTTACCCATAACTGACTGTGTTGGTGTTTGACCCATAACACAGTGTTGGTGTTTGACCCATAACATACTGTGTTGGTGTTTGACCCATAGCATACTGTGTTGGTATTTGACCCATAACAAACTGTGTTGGTGTTTGACCCATAACAAAATGTGTTGGTGTTTCACCCATAACAAACTGTGTTGGTGTTTCAACCTTACCAAACTTTGTTGGCATTTCACTTATATAGGCGCTGACATTATTAAAGACGACGGTATATATGCTGCAAGTATCATGCCACGTGATCTACTTGGTGATGGCCGATATAACATTAAGGTCAAGGTCGAAGGCAGTATGGGGGAGACTGTCGTAGTAGTAGCAGCTACCGGAAGTTCTAGCAGAGCTCTTGATTCTCAAAGTTCTGGTAAGTCTATCTATTTTTCAGTTAATTTAATCAGTGGTTTACAAAGTGTGATGGCTCGCATCTAAATGTCAATGTATAATTACATTTCTATTTCTCTATATATCCTTGCCTAAAATGTACCCTTGTCTATGGTCACCTAAGAACAGTTTTAATTATAAAACATCTAAGTTATCCATATTGTTCACTGTATTAGTACACTCCAAGTAATAGACTATACTTGTAAAGACAACTAACTTAATACATAAAATGTATAGTTTGAAATAATGAGAGCTAATATTTAAATCAGCATTCAATGTTTACATTCTCTTTTAACTGATTGATACCCCCAATAATGTAAATAAAGACTCAATGGTTGGTAGGTGGTATGACATCTGGGTGGTAGGTGGCATGACATCTGGGTGATAGGTGGCATGACATCTGGGTGGTAGGTGGCATGACATCTGGGTCGTAGGTGGCATGACATCTGGGTGGCAATAGGGCTAGGCGGGGTTCTGTGTGCTCATATTCAAGGTTTAAGAGAATGTTATAGCCCAAGACAAACTTATTCTCTTTCTTTACTAATGGGCGGAGATGACAAAATAGTAATTATGTTGAGCCGCCATGCATAAGCGTTTCATAACCACTTTACTAAACCAACATTATTATTTCCGCTGGATCAATAAGAAACAATTGACTTTTTCAACATAGTGTATTGATAGGACGATACTTTAGTACATACATGGTTTTATTAACATTATGTTAACAGGACAACACCTGAGTTCACAAACAGAACTTGTAGAAAACTTTCAACGAATCACTTCAGCTGGTGAGTTCAGGCTCCGAGGATTCCCGCCACTGGAGTCTCTGAAAGATGAAATGCCCCCATCAAGAATAACAGATTTCCGTGTGGTGTCCTTTGATCTAGTGACAACAGTAGCTCGACTACAATGGACGTCAGTAGGTGGCGACATGGAGCGAGGCTCGGGTACAGATACATTTAAAATATTTTTTTCACTCAATTAACTCTAAGGATCTAAAATGAATACATTGAAAGTCTACAGAACAGTATCATTTTTCATTTACTTATTGATCACTAATTATACACGTTTTAAAGTTTTATGAACAAGTAAATGTTATAAACGCATAACACATATGAACTGCAGTAAATGTATGTATTTATTGTTTTCTGGAGTCTTGAGTTATTTGGTTTATCATAAACACAGACAGCTTGTAAGTGTGTTTGGAGTCATTGTGTAACACTGACAGCCTGTAAGTGTGTTTGGAGTCATTATGTAACACTGACAGCTTGTAAGTGTGTTTGGAGTCATCGTGTAACACTTCTTCTTTGTTCTCGATTTATGATCATGGAGGATTTCAAACGACCAGGCCTATAGCTATGATGAACTGCACGGTTGCATCTAGGTCCGTCTCGCTCCCATAAATTTTTTGATTGAAGGGGGACATCTGTGGCCAGAACCTGTTGCGAGATGTGTCATGTAAACGGCAGGATTGAAGAACATGTTCTGCGTTCTCGGGAGACAACCCACATGGGCAGTCCTCACTGTTTCCAATGCCTAGCCTTCGGAACATGAGTTGCTTTAATCTGTTGTGCCCAGTTCTGAGTCTGAAGATATTTTGAGCTTGTCTGGGAAGATTATAATAGGGGTCATTTTTGTCATATTCTGGGTGGTTATTCATCCATTTTTGTTGGATTTGTTCATTTATACAGCTTTTCATTTCTTCTGTATTTAGAGAGACATCTACTTGCGTTTCTTTGCTGCCAAATTTTGCCAATTAGTCAGCAATCTCATTTCCCTTTATTTTGGCGTGTCCTGGTATCCATTGCAGGACCGTTTCCTTTGTGTTTTGGGTTAGTTTATGTAGAGCTGTTCTAAGCTGGGTTAGTTGAGTATTTTGAGGATCCTGTAAAGACTGTATAATTGTTTTGGCATCTGTGAGTATGACTATGTTGCTGTTTGGAGTGGAGATTGTGAGTATGTTGGCAGCTTCTTCAATTGCTTCTTTTTCTGCTTTGAAAGAGTCTGAAGTTTTCCCAGTGGGCATACTGTGTTTCATTATTTCACCATTTGGCCATTCTATATAGATTCCAGCACCTCCATTTTGGCAGTTTGTTTGCGAGGAACCATCTGTAATTGCTCTTATCCATAGAGAACTGGGGTAGAGTTCGTTTATTTCATTCATGGCCAACACCTTGAGAGTGTTTGTATCATATTTAGATTTTTCCTTTATTCCAGCTAGGGAGTCTCTCATGGTTATTGGGCGGAAGATGTCCCAGGGGGGCAAGTCACTGTAAGGTTTTGTTTTATGTAGGGAGACTGTATCCAGATTGTATTTTTGTTTTAATTTTCTAGCTGCTGTAATGAAGTTTGATCTTTGCAATCTTTGAGTAGAGTTAGACTTGTGTACTCTCTTGTTAAGCGGGTGGTTTTCCAGTGTTTCAATTTTTGTGTATTGAGAGAGTATTTTCTTTTCCCTTCTTTCTTCAATAGTTTGTAGAGACTTTATACTTTCCATTGTTGTGATTGGCGTTGACCTCATACCTCCTGTCATAATTCGTAGCCCAATGTTTTGAACTTTGTCCAGCTTTTTAAAACTTGTTTTTGCTGCTGTTCCCCAGGCAGTGGCTCCATACTCCAGGCTGGGTCTTACGTAGCTGGTGTAGGTTTTTTTTTAACACTGACAGCTTGTAAGTGTGTTTGGAGTCATTGTGTAACACTGACAGCCTGTAAGTATGTTTGGAGTCATTGTGTAACACTGACAGCCTGTAAGTGTGTTTGAAATCATTGTGTAAAGAATATTTTTTTTTAAAAAACAATCTACCGCCTACCTATTTCGACCAGCAATATGTCCCAACCTACATCTATGATGTCTCTTTTCTTTAAAAATTGACCGGCAACAACTTATCAAAATCAATTTATGAAAATGCCCAAAAACCACGGCCATTCCTTATTTAAATGCTAGTTGCAGTCTTTGTTACGGTACATTAAATATACAGGTGAAACATTATACTCCACCTGTTGGGGAAAAAACTCAAAAAAAACTTTTTTTTTCTCAACGGCTTTTAGACATTTATTTAAAATTTCAAACAAAAATCCCTGAACAAAATTTGTATTCATTGATATTTTTGATGAAACCTCACACCAAACACCCTCACACCAAAAAACCTCACATCAGACACCATCACACCATTCAATCTCACACCCAAAAAACCTCACATCAGACACCCTCACACCAAACGGTATTTTAAAATAAAATCTTCTTACTACAAAATCAGGCACTTCTTACTTTATGTCTTGTTATTCTTATGATAGAAATTGCGGACAGTCCATTTTTCCAGCTTGAATCAATAATCTAAAACTCCCATTGGTGTCACGGATATAGGTGAATTCCACCGTAACTGACGTTGCATTTGGAAAACAATTTAGCATTTTGACATTAAACAAACAAATTTTCTATGTAAATTGGAGACTTTTTAAAACCAGTTTTATTAAAATATAAGTTTGAATTTATGTTTGATAAAAAGGTTTAGCAGTTTTAAGCTAATCATTTCCAAGATAATCTATATACATATTATTCATTTTACTCTCTGCGTTAAATCGAAAGCGGAAAACAAGAATTCAAAATGGCGTCTAGCCACCAGTGTCGCGATTCGACATTTCTTTTTGAAAAATCTAGTTTTAAATAGTTTCTGTGGTTTTTATTATGAAATGTAAAAGTCCCAAATATTAAATGGTAATATATATATATATATATATATATATATATATATACATATATATATATATATATATATATATATATATAGTAGGCAACCCGTCCATCTCGAAAGATGATGGTAGCGCTCTAGGTTAGTCATCTAGTCGTTTTTTTTGAGAGCAGGTTCTTGAGTGGCTCAGCAGACCGATCCTGGACTGACAGACTCTTCCGCAGTGGCCACAAATGAAGCTGGGTGGAGGACCGAGGGCCTGTTTCTGCCGTGCGATCTTCCTTCTCTGTCTTTTGGTCTCCTGCTGTTGGTTCCTTAATTGTTCACCATTAAGGATGCCTTTGTGAATAGCCTGACGCCACCCGCTCCGGTCGTCGGCGAGCTGTTCCCAATTGTCGAGGCTGATGCCGGTCAGTTTGAGGTCGCGTTTGCAGACATCATTGAATCGCAGTTGCGGGCGACCAGCGGGGCGATGCCCGGTGGCAAGCTCGCCACATAGGATGTCCTTTGGTATGCGTCCATCTTGCATTCGATGCACATGGCCCAGCCAGCGTAGACGTCTTTGGCACAGAAGGAGATGCATGCTCAGTGAGCTGGCTTGTTTGAGTACGGCAGTGTTGGTGATTTTGTCCTGCCATCTGATGCCAAGGATGCGTCGGAGAAAGCGGAGGTGGAAGCTCTCGAGTCGATTTTCCTGTTTGGTATAGGTAGTCCAGGTTTCGCTGCCATACAAAAGAGTGCTGAGAATACATGCCTGGTATACCTTGAGCTTGGTGTTCAGTGTCAAATGGTTGTTAGTCCATACTCGTTTGCTTAGTCTGGCCATGACGCTGGTTGCTTTGGCAAGCCTCTTGTCGATCTCGTCATCTAGGGACAGACTGCTGGTGATGGTGGAGCCCAGGTATGTGAACTTGTCGGTGACCTCCAGAACTTCGTTGTCGATGGTGATTGAGGGTGGAGCTGGGATGCCTTGACCCATGATGTTGGTTTTCTTGATGCTGATGGTCAGTCCGAATTCTATGCATGCTTGAGCTAAGCGACCCATCAGGAGCTGTAGGTGTTCCTCTGTGTGTGCTGTCAGGGCTGCGTCATCAGCGAACAGCATGTCTCTGATAAGGATAGTGCGGATCTTGGTTTTTGCTCTTAGGCGGGCCATGTTCAGAAGCTTCCCATCACTTCTTGTATGTAGGTAGACACCTTCTGTAGAGTCTTTAAATGCAAAATTCAGCATCATATAGAAAAATATGCCGAATAGTGTAGGCGCTAGAACACAGCCTTGTTTTACTCCGCTTTTGATTGTAAAGGGTTCTGAAGTGTCCCCGTCGTAGCTGACTACTCCCTGCATATTATCGTGAAAGGAGGTTATAATGTTGAGCAACTGAGGTGGACAGCCGATCTTCTTCAGTAACAGGAACAGGCCGCTTCTGCTTACTAAGTCAAACGCCTTGGTTAGGTCGATAAAGGAGATGTACAGCGGCATCTGCTGTTCTCTGCACTTCTCCTGGAGCTGACGCACTGAGAATATCATGTCGACAGTGGATCTTTCTTGTCGGAAGCCGCATTGTGATTCGGGGTACACGCGGTTTGCGAGAACCTGAAGACGGTTGAGGACCACGCGTGCAAAGGCTTTGCCTACAATGCTCAGCAATGAAATTCCCCTGTAGTTGTTACAGTCGCTGCGATCCCCCTTGTTCTTCTAGAGAGTGACTATCTTGGCGTTGCGCATGTCTTGCGGAACTCTGCCTTCCTTCCAACATAGGCAGAGGAGCTCATGGAGTGGCTCTAATAAGGCAGGTTTTCCGCATTTGATGATTTCAGGCGGGATGCCATCCGGCGATTTACCACTGTTCAGGGCATCAATGGCTTTACTGAGTTCGTCCATGGTAGGTTCAGCATCCAGCTCCTTCAGGACGGTCAATTCTTCTATAGCGTCCAATGCTCTCCGTGTGACAGAGTTTTCACTGGAGTACAACTCTAGATAGTGTTCCACCCACCTGCCCATTTGCTTGCTTTTGTCAGTGATGATATCCCCTGATTTGGACTTCAAGGGTGCAGTCTTCTTTAATGATTTGCCAGTTGCTTGCTTGATGCCTTCATACATCCTCCTTATGTTGCCAGTCTCCGACGCTTGCTGAATGCTATACGCCAGTTGAAGCCAGTAGTCATTTGCGCAGCTACGGGCAGTCTGCTGGGCCTTTCTCCGAGCTGCCTTCAGCTCCAGAAGATTGTGCTGACTTGGGTCACGTTTGTAGCTTATCATTGCTTTTCTCTTGGCATCAATGACGGGCTCTAGTTCAACAACGTTTGCCTCAAACCAGTCGGTATTCTTGTGTTCCCTTGTACCATACGTCAGAGCAGCAGCTCTGTGGATAGTGTTCCGGAGCGAATTCCACATATCTTCTGCATTCGACTCTTGGTTGCAGCTTTGCAGTTCCCCCAGCCTTGCTATGAACTCCTGGTTTTTGGCTTTGTTTGTGGTCTGACTGGTGTTGATTTTTGGCTGGCATTTCTTTTTGGAGTGATGGAGTCTTGGGGCGTAGCTTTATCTTGGAGGCAATGAGGGAGTGGTCTGTATCGCAATCGGCGCTATGGTAGGCTCTGGTGTTACGAACGTTATTCAGAGAGTCGCGCCTGGTGATGATCAGGTCTAACTGGTGCCAGTGATTTGATCTTGGATGTCTCCAGGACGCCTTGTGACATGCCTTGTTCTGAAAGTAGGTGTTTGTCACGCATAGGCCGTGTTAACAGCAGAGTTCGAGTAATCTCTGGCCGTTTTCGTTCATTTTCCCTATGCCATGGTGACCCAGCACACTTGACCAAGAGTCATGGTCAGAACCAACACGAGCGTTAAAATCCCCCAGAATGTAGAGGTGTTCCGAAGCAGGGACTGCGGCAACGGCGCTGTTTAATAGATCATAGAACTGGTCTTTAGTCTCCGTGCTGGCTTGCATAGTTGGTGCATAGATGCAGAGGAGGTTGGCGGTACCAGATGCTGTGAATAGACGCAGGGTAAGGATTCTCTCTGTGCCGTGGGAAGGAGGTTCAATCATTTGGAGCAGGGTGTTCTTTATGGCGAAGCCGACTCCGTGTTCTCTGGATTCCTCGACGTCTTTCCCCTGCCAAATAAACGTATAGTGTGCTTCCCTCAAAGATCCAGTTCTACGCCAATTGAGCAAGGACTTATAACCCGTAGACTGCTGTCTTCTTGTTTGTGCTCTCGCCGTGAGGCGAGACTGGAGTAACGTCTCCAGAGCGCAGGCCTGGGCGAAGTTTGTGGAGGCCTTGCGCTGCCCAGACAACAGGGCCTCCCTCTCGGCTTTGTCGACGGGGCCCAAGGGGGTGCAAAGCACCACGCTTGGAGACGACTTGGCTGCAGAAGTTGCCGGAAGGACATCGTGAATGATGTACATCCGTCTTAGGGACCCCGGCTCCGGATTTTTCCTCGGGGTTGACTCCCGAAGCCTTTCCCATGAGTGAGTTAGCCTGCAAGGCAGCAGCGGTTTGAAATCAGGGTTTTCCTTCCCCAGGCAATATCATTCAAATTATTGAAGTTTTTATTAAAACAGATAGCATTTTAACTTTGTCAAACGTAAACAATAGTAATAAACGGAAGTGAAAAAATAATAAAGCAATTTTTTTTAATAGTACATTGAAAATTTCCTTTTGTACGTGTGTTGTGGTGGCTGAATGGATAAGCTGTTTGGATTTATCTTTTACTTAATGCTCACTATCTAGGTTCGATTCTTCTTAGGGACATTTTTTTATCGTTTTTTTTTTCAGAATGTATCCTTTTAGTTGTTTTAATGAAAAGTTACTAATTAGATCTCTTTGAATTTTTTTAAAAATAATTTTAAATAATTTTTAAATAATCTTTTAGGATGCTGTAAGAAAAAGAAACAACAACTAATTAGATTTTTAATTTTTTCATAACTTAAAAAAAAATATTTTTAAAATATGTATCAAAACTGAACACAGAGGCGTACCTGGGGTGGGGGAGGGGGTCCAAAATCGAAAGTCCCGCAGGGCCCAGCTTGAGGGGAGCCCCCAAACTTATTTTTCACATTAAATATTAAGTACATAATCTCATGTCTTGGTATCGAATGCCAAAATGCAGGCCAAGCCCCCGGGCCCACAAATCCCTAGGTTTGGCACTGGCTTTACAATAGTCTATCTTCATGCAAAAGCTTTGCAGGGTACCCCAGGCCCCAGCTTGAGTAGAGCCCTCAAAATTATTTTTGATATTAAATATTAAGTACATAATCTCATGTCATGGTATTGAATGTCAAATGCAGGGGCCCCAAAAGAGGCCAAGCCCCCGGGACCCCAAATCCCTAGGTTTGGCACTGGATGAACAATAGTCTATCTCTATGCAAATGCTTTGCAGGGTATACAATATGATTGTGTGACGTGGTGGCTGAATGGCTAAGCAACTTGGGGTTTTATTTTTATTCTGACTATCCAGGTTCGATACCTCTCTTTGACATTTTTTTTTATTTACTAGTTATCAAAGGCCCGGTACCCGGACCGGCGAGTAGGCACACAGTTGGAGTTGAAAATGGTGATATATATTTTAGCGCGTTATCAATCAGTCTATATACTTGCAGTGGCCCCAAGGTCATGAACAGATTATTGTAGCCAAAATACATTTGAGAATAGGGACACCTAATAATACATCAAATAAAGTTCATATGTTAAATAGTTCCTCCCAAAGAAAATAATCCTCACTATGGGTAAACATAAACAACAACTCTTAAAATCATATTCCTTCATAATATTTTAATGGACTCATTTCCAGACAGTTATTCATTTAATGTTTTATGATGTTCAACATGGCGTATTTAAAAAAAAAAAAGAGAGACGTGAGTGACTGCTTGTGTTAAGCGAAACGTTACATGTTTAGCAGGTGATTTATTTACTGTTAAACACATTGTAGCATAGTACAATTAACTAAGAACAATTGCCAACCCGGCAGTGCAGAACCTAGGGATTTAGGGGCCCGGTGGGCTTGGCCTCTTTGGGGGCTGCCCCTGCATTTTGACATGAGATAATTTTTTGACGCTTCTCAAGCTTGGTCCCGAGAAGAAAGAATCGTTGTGTAGCTTTTAGCTGACCTTCAATTAAAAACATAGTATTCCATCAATGCAGTTGAGGCCGCAGACGCAGAAAATATCAGGCCTCTAAAAAACAGGAAATATCAAAGCTTTAAACATTATAGTTCTGTGAAGCCAGTGCCGAACCTAGGGATTTGGGGTTTGTCCTGTTCGGGGGCCCCTGCATGTTGACATGAGATAATGTACGTACTATTTAATGTAAAAAAAAGATTTTCTGGGGCCCCCGTTAAGCTGCGATAATACTTAAATCTCATTCCCAAGAGAATAATCCTCATTATGGGCTCAAAAGCTTAACAAAAAGAACCCCCCAATATACGTTGAATCTAACATCCAAATATACCCTACATAATTTGCGCACACAAAACCTTATCATTGATAAATCTTAATCCCTTCATAATATTTTAATGGTTTCCTTTCCAAACAGTTCTTCATGTTATGTTTTATGATGTTCAACATGACTTATTTAAAAAAAAAGAGAGACGTGAGTGCCTGTAATTTAAGCAAAACACTACATGTTTAGCAAGTGGTTTACTTACTCTTATACACATTGTAGTATAGCACAACATATCGTACTGAGAATATACTAAGATAATACTGCCAACCCGGCAGTGTCGAACCTATGGATTATTGGGCCCTGTGGGCCTGGCCTCTTTAGAGGCCTCTGCATTTTGACATTCGACACCATGACATGAGATAATAAAATTAATATTTAATGTAAACAATATTTTGGGACAACCCTCAAGCTGGGGCCCGGAAAGATATAATCGTTGTGTAGCTTTTATCTGACCCTCAATTAAAAAAAAATATCCCATCAATCCAATTAAGACCGCAGACGCTGAAAACATTAGGCCTCTTAAAAAAGAAAGACATATCAAAGCTTTCAACATTATAGTTCTGTGAAGCCAATGCCGAACCAAGGGATTTTAGGCATCTTCGGGAGCCACTACATTTTGACATGACATAACGTACTTAATATTGAGTTTAAAAAATTTTTTGGGGGCCCTCCTCAAACTGGGCTCCCTCCATACACCCTCTGTGTGAAGCCCCCATCATAAATGGGTTAGTTTGCATTGTAAACGTTGTGCACGGCGCTACTGAAACTCAACCCTTATTCAATTCATTCATGTGACGTAATAGTCAAAAAAATGAAAAAAAAATGTGACATATTTTAGGTTAGTAATGGGAAATAATTGTGCACTAGAAATAGACATATTTTAGAAATAAAAACAATTTAAACAATATAAATATTACATTATATTGAGGTATCCATAATTTTGGTTTAAAATTTTGATTGTGGAAAATATTAATTGAACGATTTCTGTAAATATTTCTTTTATGATCGCTTCTAATTTAATAACAAATTGAACACCATAGATGTATTACGATACTGTGAGATGTACATAGGCCTATGAAACTCCGTATTGGTTTGAATTTGTCTCGTAGATTATTATAAAATATTTTTTTTTTAATTTTTTTTTTAACGCCGCCATTGCCAGCATGGTAGGGTGTAGTGTGCCTACCACACCAGCACTGTTGGCGGCGCTGATGCACGTCTGCCATGCCTACAGAGCGGCGGGGTGAGTGTACCCGCTATCATCTGCAGGGACGGCAGAAATATGGGTTTTAATCCTTGCCCAAACTTGCCAGACCAGCAGGGTGTGTGTACTGCCGATCGGCCAGAATGGCAAGGAACGGGGTTTTTCCTGCCACTCGGACAGAGGGGGGGGTGTAGTGTGCCTGTACCCTCAGCCCGAAATGGCAGGCTGCGCAGGTGTGCTTGAATGGGACGGAGAGGAAGGGTGTTGTGTGCCGACCACATCCGTCACCTACGCCAGCTGTGAATACTGCGGTCTCGGATAGTCCTCATTGACCACAATACCACCACCCTCGCAAGTAATGGGTTTTTTCCTGACTAGAGAACCCCTATGATCCATCCCCCGTGGATCATGGTATGTCTCTCAGACCAGGAAGGAGAGATCACAAAACATGCCAAAATATTCTATGATACTCTCTGAAACAAATTTAAAAAAAAAAAAAACAGAATAGAAAAAAAATTTTAAAAAATATAAAAGAAAACTATAAAATATTTATAAAAAAAAAAATAAAATATTTTATGAACTCTTTAGCAACTGTGCTGGTGTGGTAGGCACATTAAACCCTACCATGCTGGTAATGGCGGCGTTAAAAAAAATATTTTGGGCTCCTCCGTCCTCTCCCTCTTTTTTTTTAAAAAAAAAATAGAATATTTTGGCTTGATTTTGTGTTACTTTTCCTAAGATCGCTTAATTGCCCTTTGGTAATGATTAAGGCGGTCGAAAACAGTATTACATTGTGATTGCCATTTGGCATTCATGATCTTACCTGCCGTATGTTAGTGTACGGTGTTTTGTCACCTCGGCACTAAACATATGGCTGGTCAAATGTCATTTCTGGCAGCCATGTAGGAGACAAATCTTACTCGGCTGGCCAGTTGGTAGCCGGATTATGCATTTGAAGAAGAAAACAGTAAATGTTTCTGCCATCTTTGAATTTTTTATGCCGCCATCTTCGATGACAGACGGAAGTAGCGATGACAGACACCGGAACATATGATGTAAAATTTGTATTATAGATTGTTGTTTTTTTTTTTAAATTTACCCTTTTGGTTGTTTTAATGAAAAGTAACTTATTATATCTCTTTGACATTTTTCTATTGAAATGATTTATCATTTATGATGTTGTAAGAAAAAGAAACAACAACTAATTAGGTATTTCATAACTTAGAGGCGTACGGTGGGTGGGGGGGGGGTCCAAAATCAAAAGTCCCGCCGGTCCCAGCTTGAGGGGAGCCCCCAAAACTATTTTTAATTAAATATTAAGTACATAATCTCATGGCATGGTAACGAACGTCAAAATGCAGGGGCCCCGAAAAAGGTCAAGCCCACGGGCCCCCGAATACCTTGGTTTGGCACTGGCTTTACGATAGTCTATCTTCATGCAAAGGCTAGTATTACATATTTTCATAGCTGACGTAACTTTTTTTTTTTTAAAGCAAGTACTATCATTACAGATTTTTCTGAAATTCTTAAATGAAACAGATTTTTAGTTATTTATTATTTCATTAAATGTCCTTGCATTAAAATAATGTAAAAATTAGTATTATATTATGAAAATTGTTTTATCATCATTAAATTTTCAATGTAACTGACACAACAATGAATATTGAATTCTTTCCCATCTCTATTTTCATCCCCCAGAATTAAATGTTTTATTTTTTTTTTAAATATTTTTAATTGTTAAAAAAAAAAATAAGAAAACTACCTTGCTTTATTTGTAGTAGTATTAAAATTATTTCAGAAAAAAACTTAATATACCAAATATAATGTTTTTTTAAAATCTAGAGGCACTTTCTAAATAGCTACCCCACAGACACACTAAAATAAATATTGATATTAAAAAAATCAAAATTGTGTGCATAGAACATTTTGTATATAAAAAAATTTAACAGTAAAAAAACAAAATTTTTATTTTATAAAAAGTTACTTTCTTGGTGGAATTTACATATAACAATGTTTACTTCCTTCTTTACTATTTTTACTCTTTTGGTGGAATTCACCTACATCAATGTTTACTTCCTTGTTTACTATATGTGTATATTTTTTTTTGGAGGAAAATAGCAGAATTTTTTTTCTTTCTTACAGCCTTCAAATACTTTATTCATTTGTCTAACAACTTTGACCAACTACTGACTGACTTCAAGTCTACGTCACCACTGCCGACAGAACAGATTATTAGAGGGACATTGGACTCACCAAAGGCGTCAGGCAATGTTGAAGAGTTGTTTGTTTACTTTAACACAACGGCACTGACAGGTAACATGACGTTATTTATGAACATTCATGCCACAGATGAGGCCGGGAACCTAGGGGAGGCGTCCAATATTATTTCAATTTCCCTAGCACATGACACAGCTGTCCATCGACAACCTCTGACCACAGCTCTGTCCGGCATGACATATTTAGCTATCTGCCTGCCACTGACACTGTTTGCCCTGGTTACTATTATACTCATTGTTTCTGTCATGGTCGTACGAGCCAGGAAGACAAAGTCCGAAGATTTTGAACAAGCCGAAGAGTGCACAACTCACTCTGTTCATTCTCTAGACATAGAATACATGAACTATACGTTTGATGGAGAATATAGGAAGAGACAACCCGAGGAGATAGATACATGGAGTCGAGGTAGCATTTGAACATATTGACTGAACATAATTACTGAACAAATGAAACAATTCCAATGAAACAATCACAGCAAAGGGAGCTCTGTCATTCAGTAACTGAAAGTGCATCCAGTAAAATGTCAAACAAACAACATTTTGATTGAACATCACTCTAAAGGATGTCTAGATATATTTTGTTAAATATCTTATTTTAATTTTAGAAAATTAGTACATTTTGAAATTTAGAAAACAGGTAGTTTAACATCTTATCATATGATCACATTTAACAAAAATATAATCTGTAGTTAACAAAAATATAATCTGAGTGTTATATTTACTGTAGTTAAGAAACATATAGTCTGAGTGTTATATTTACTGTAGTTAAGAAACATATAGTCTGAGTGTTATATTTACTGTAGTTATATGTTATTGTTGTTATTCTCGTAACGTTAATTGTACTAGTAAAAAATGTTCTATTAATGCATACTTTTTTCCATAACATTATTGTCCATCAGTGTTAAAATTTTGGTTGGATATACTTCATATGAATTATATAAATCTATACAAATCATTACTACTACATTTAATTTGATTCAAATTATCAATACTATTTGATTAAATTCATGCTGAAGATTTAATTTGATTCAAATCATCACTTCATTCAGTGATACTGTTCTTGTCTCTAAAGACATGCATAAATACCTACGTCATAATTTCAATTTCTTTTTTTGTCAAGTCTTTTATAAGAAATGAAGAAAAAATTCTATTTAAAGTAATTGGGATATTACTGTAAACATTCTAATAAAAGATTATAATAACATCTTCATGTTGAGTTTATACACAATAACTTAGAATTTGTCACATGATTTAACAAGAGTATTTTATCAGATTCAATAAAAAAAAACTCTTTGGCTTTTTGTTTTCATTATATTAATCTCTGGTTGAGTTAATTTTTTTTTATTTTGTATCAATTCAATAATTGATGGTTATATTAAAAGTAAACTGTTCTCGCTGATTGGAAGTTCTACCAGTCTAGACGTTATTCAAAACTGCACTGAGTTCATCCATGCTTATCTTTAAAACATTATTTATTGACATTTTTTAGTTGGCATTTCCAAATGTTGACTGCATTTCGTAAACAGTGGTGTCTCTGGATACGAATTAAATTCTTGATGAGCCCGAAGCTAATTATTTTATTTTTTTATTTATTTTTTTTTGTAAAGAGGGAAATAGGGAAAAGAGATTACGGCACTTCAAGTAAGCAAGGGTTCTAAGAATGTGTTGAGTTCTGAAGTGGTAGATTTTTTGTTTTTTTTTAAAGTCTGATGCACTATTTTTAATATTGCATGTAAAGTTTTCGAACAAAACTAGAATGTGAATTTTTTTTAACAATATAATGTTTTAGCACATCTTTACTCAGTCATCGCATGGGGTCGTCCAATCCACTACATAAGTTTTGCTCTTCCTACCAACCCCAACTCCCAACTCATTCATCACCTGTACCATATGTGAAATGTTTAGTCATTTTATTGTATATCTGTTATAGAATTATATAGGTGTTAGTTTTCTGTACCAATAACGGTGTTGACAACAATAACTGTTGTCATGGCCTAATGGATAAGGCGTCTAATTCATGATTGGTTGTTATGTGGTCTGACAACTACATAAAACCAATTAGCAAAAATAATCAATTGAGAATATACCAAATTAAAAAAGAATATTGGGCCGTTTTATTTCGCTGTTTTCAAAACTAAACACAAAATAACATGAAAGTACAAGTGTTGAGGACCCCTTTGAGGAATCCTTGGCTTGTCGTCTAAGTGTATGAGTTGCTGACTTAAATACAGTCGATTCCGCTTAATTGGGACACATCGGGACCGAGGCTTTATGTCCCAATTAAGCGGCTGTCCCAATTAAACATACAAATTTACTATTGGCTTCTTGGTTTGGTTTCTTTGAGATTTGTCCCAAATAAGCGGCTGTCCCAACTAAGCGGTGTCCCAATTAAGCGGAATCCACTGTATTACTTGTATTTATATTTGTGTCTCCGCCACAGAGTTTCACAGGCGATCAAACGTACAATACGTGAAGAAAATAAACCAACAGGTCTTGTATAATAACAAGAAGATATTTATTTACATAAAGGCACCAGTCCTAAACAGGATCTGGTGGCTTGCAAAGATACAGCAAAAATAATCCAATAAAAATGAATAAAGTGAAAAGGACGTTCTCTCTCTCTCTCTCTCTCTCTCCCTCACTCCTTCTCTCTCCCCCTCTCCCTCTCTCCCCCTCCCTCCTCCCTCCAACCATCCTTTCCTCTCTCCCCCCTACCCCATCTCTCTCGCTTTATCTCTCTCTCCCTCCCTCTCTCTCTCTTTCTCTCTCTCTCTCTCTCTCTCTCTCTCTCTCTATATATATATATATATATATATATATATATATATATATATATATATATATTAGGGCTGCTGATTAAACTGCGTTAATTTGCGATTAACGCGTCAAATTTTTAACGCAACACTTAAATGCGTTAATTTGACTAAATGCGGAAAGTTCACCGAAACGATAAATAACAGAATTTCACCATTTGAAGTTTAAGTTCCGTCCACTTATTAAGTAGATCTACCACACCCACCCTGCCGCAATTCGCACATACCCTCACCCCCAGGTATGTCGACTGAAGCCCCACTTGTAATATATGATGAAGATGTTTTGGTTATTTAGCCCTTCGACAAGTAAACTCCTGCTCCCTTACCGGTCGATGTAAAAAGAGAAAACTTTCATTCACTATTTTACATTATATACTGTAGCGTATTGGTGGAGGTACAATAGTGTATTGTTGAAGGTATAATGAACCCGTTTATTATTAGATCAAAATAACGAGATGCTAGAAATTTTGTATCATCATTTTTTTTTGCGCATAATTTTGTATCGTATTTTGATAGTATAACATCTGTACCCGAGACAGTGGTTGTATTTCTCATAATTATTGTGATACTGAGTCAAATTTTATATATGGCTGTTGATTTACTGCAATTAAAGCGTAATTAATGCGTTAAAAATATGCGATTACATTTTTTAACACAAACACCTAAATGCGTTAAATTTTACCCAAATGGTGTTATTTCAGAGTTGCAGATGAAATAAAAAAAATCAGTTAATAACCCGATTCTGTAACCATATCAGACGAGATTTAAAAAAAAAGGAAGAAAAAAAACCCGAGTGTCACGTTTACATAAATCATAGCAGCTATATGACCTTGAAACAATAGGATTGCCATTTCTTAATTCAAACTTATGACCCTGAATGATGCAATTAATGAACATCTGCACGTGTTATAATTTGATTGACAAGTGTCATGGCTTTGAAACAATGTAACTTGTGGTTGGTAAGTGACGTCATCTACCAATATTAACATTACCCACCTCCCCACCAATACAACCACAGTCGGCGAGTTGATGGACAAATTTACTTTTAATCTTCTTTTGAAGTTTTTGCTTTGCGCGTTCGCAGTCTATAAATGTTATTCTTATATTCTTTCATTCATTTACTTTCTTACTATCAACTATTTGTTCAATGTTTTAGTGAACAACAAAAAAGAATTTTATTTTATCGGTCTGTCAGTTATATTAATAAAAAATATTGTGTAAAATGACACTCTTTGATGTTATCTGTCGGCTTTCATTTTTCATCTTCTGTTCTTTCTTTCCTGTTGACGACACACTTTATATTAAGTCGCGACCCACATGTGAGACTGAGAACAAATGAACAAGGATGCTTACTTGCTCGCGTCAAAAATGAGTCGAACATTTCAAGGTCTGGCTTGTCAAAGACGTCACACACACACACACACACACAAAGGTTTAATAATCTATTGCTTAGGCCAAGTAAGTGCGAAAAAATAACACGTTGTTATTATTTTAAAATGACATATTGATAGAATTAAAAAATGTTACAATTAATAAAGCATTTTTTCGATTAACATGCGTTAATTTGCGATATTTTTTTTTAATTATGCGTTAATTTCGATTAAAATTTTTAATCGAACAGCAGCTCTAATATATATATATATATATATATATATATATATATATTTATAAGTATATATATATATATATATATATTTTATTGCTTCACACGTCTTCTAAAATCCTTCTTCATTCATTTACCATCCTCAAACTGTACAAATCGGGAAGCATGAAAAAACATCAACAATTCTTTGCAGCACAAAGGCACGATACAGCACCAGCGCGCAAGTTCTATTCGATCATCGGGTAATGACGTCACAGAAGAGTTTTATTTATGGCGCCGTCGAGATTACTTTAATATAGTAAAAGATACTTAAATAAAAATAATTTATTACAATTAAACTACCCATCGAGATGAAACGAAACATGTCCTATAACCTCCCCCATGTAATTATGTGTAGGCTACGTGTACCAAATTTCACGTTATTTGGTTGTCTGGATCTTGAGTTATAAGGAAACAGACAGACAGCAAATGCGTCTTATAATTATAGAGACATTATTTGCAGAACAATATAGTATGAATAAATCAATTGGTCTTTGAGAGCCACATTCCGGTTTTATTTAATAGAGCCACGTCATAGTTTTTTAGATAGTATTTTCATCAGACCACCCTATATACAAATACAGTGTGGTATATAATAATATATTGCGGTTTTTAAAAATAGGACTATTCCCACATTTAACATTCTATTTACACGTATCAGTATTTTGTAAAATGTATTAATTTAATAGATATAGGGGGACATTGGTTGGAAACAAGGGATGAATCGTTAACGTTATACGTAACACCTTGTTTTCCTTAAGTGTGACAATTTG
This sequence comes from Bulinus truncatus, assembly GCA_021962125.1. Lineage (NCBI taxonomy): Eukaryota > Metazoa > Mollusca > Gastropoda > Planorbidae > Bulinus > Bulinus truncatus. Next base: position 4,789,238 of record JAGDYQ010000048.1, on the reverse strand, counting down.
TGACATGTTTTTTGGAGTGTGACTAAGTTTGACAGTCGTCAAATCATAAAAATAATTGGGGCCTTGACATTAAAGCAGCTGCGTAACCCATGAAAATATGTTATTTTTTTAATTTTATTATAAATGTGTCCATGACCCCAGTAAATAGTTTCATAAAATTAATAGCAGTATGATTGCCGTCGTATTCTGGAATTCGACAAAATTAGTGAAAAACCTAAAGCATGATCTCGTTCAAAGAAAAAAATAATTTTATTTGTTAGACTTGGAGAAGAAAGGCATTTAATTTTCCAACAACCCGGAGGAGCTTTCCTGACTTGTATAATAAGTACAGAAACTATCACTTGCTACTCTTTTACTCTTTAATGTCCTTTTGCTCTACATAGGCCTATTCATGCAAATATTGCCGTTCTTAAGATTGTATGGCCCTTAGCGAAAATATATACTGCGGCTCTCTGATATATATATATATATATATATATATATATATATATATATATATATATATATATATATATATATGTGTGTGTGTGTAAAGTGTCGTTACACAGTTGACGTAGACAATTACTGGGCTATACATTTAGTTTTTGTATTTTTGACACTTCAATGTCTTGTTGGGGCTCCTCCACCTTAACCTGCCCGCCTATTATCAACAAGTGTAAAACCAAAAGGTGACCCCCCCCCCGTAAAATTAAGTAAATGTTTACCCCCTACAAACTTGAAAAAAAAAGTATAAACGTAAAATACAGCCATCTCTCCAAAATATTACGTTAAAAAACCTTCGAATTCCGCCCTTAATTGATATAATTAAAATCTAATTTGACTAATATAACAAAATCAACTAGCCTGCTTCACTAATAACGAGTTTTAACAAAAACTGGACAACATCTCCAACACTCAGATATTATATAACAATATTCGGCTCTTCAATGAGTTTTGTTTGTACATTATTCACAATTCGGTCATCTACAATAAAATTATTATAGATAGTTTAAGTAATAATTGAAAATTATACTAATAAAACTTGAAAGAATTTCAGTGGTGTAGATACTCGACTGTCGACCTGAGAGTCATGGGTTCGATTCTAGGTGAGAACCATGGAATTTTTTCCAGGTGTTATTTGGTGCAAAGTTGTCCCACAAGTCCACCCAGCTTTAAATGGGTACCTGACTTTATAAAATTTGCTGTGGCAGGAACACACCACCGTGTCATAGTAGCAGTCGCGGAGCAAACAAAAAAATTGTCATGAAAAGAAAAACGAAAAAATAATTAATGAAAATAAATCACGGAGTTGAAAATTGAAGTCTATAAATATTCACCCATCCTTTTCCCCATGTCAACAAAAGTCAGACTTTTTTTATAGACCTCAGTCCACCCCCTAAGTTGTTGAAGTAATTAACGTACGCATTCTTGATAGTAAACATCTTTTTTCAGTGGGTCGTCAAAAAGCTTTATACATGTACTTGCTTTATCAAGAATATGTTTAGATGCCTATAATTAATTCAAGCTTTTCTTTTGATCTTTCGCTTTCTTTGCAGGTGGCTTGCAAAAGCGAACGGGTTTCATAGTGGGTCGCGAATGGCGAAAAATATGCCAACCACCTGTCGATTGTGTTAAATTTTCAACTGCCTCTGTTAAAGTGTGATTTAATTTTTTTTTTTATGGAGGGTGTGAAGTGTGACAAGGAGTGAAGGGAAGGGGCTCCGCTAAAATGTTTCCAATCGGACCCCAAATAATAAGTATTCGAAAGGCCGCCAGAGTGTGCGTGTGTATCTATACTACCCTCTGAACAGGGGCGAGCGTGACTTATACAAGGGTGTTACCGGTGATTATTGATATAACAACTTTTACATACAATTCTTCTACCGATAACTTAAACATTACATGCTAACTTAAATCTACTATGTAGACTACTTATAGTAGGTATGTGACATGAAAATTGTATATTATATAAATCACGTGTTCTTATACATCAACGGAAAGAGCATTGGGAGAGCTTTACATTGAAATGATTAACTTGAAAAAAGTTGTAAAGCTTTTAGTTGGCGTTTTTTTTTACAATAGACAAAGAATAATTATTGAGTCACATATTGACTGCATGCCTCTTAAACTATCCTAACTTTGACAATTGTAAAAGTAATATTATAAATTTAGTAACAAATTTAAGTTTATTTAAAAATCTATCTATAGAAATATACTATTTTTGACAAAATATTCAGTATAATTGAATTTATAAAACAAGTTTTAAAATTGCACAGAGTAAGGGTGGTCGTGCGGTGTAGAGTGCTCGACTGTCGACCTGAGAAATGAGTAGTTCTTGTATAAAAAAGAGAGGGGGGGTGTTATAAGACCTGATTATTTAAATCATTATATATATTAGGTATATGACTAAAAATTGTTTTCATTACTTTTTATTTCCCATACTGCCACAAGTGGATATTTATCATATCTAAACAAAAAAATATCAATAACAACCCTCAACTATTCAAAAAGGCCACCCTCCAAACGCCCAGTAAATCGTATGTCATACCCGCATTTAGTATTTTAACTGTAATTTTGTTCTTTGTTGTTCCATGCACCGTCAGCATTTTAGTTGGCAACTAGTTATAGTATGCATAATTAGTATTTGTGTCATTTCTGGATTGTCTCAGAGCAGTTCTGTCAAAAATGCTCCAGCTTCCGAGACGAGCAAGAGAATTCGGACTTCAAATCTAGTGTATTTCCGAAAAGACTTTAAATCACCAAAGACTGTTGACAGTTGATCAAATGCGAAAAATTCCAATGGAACTACATATCATGAACAGAAATAAAACAATTGCTTCTGATGTAAAAAGCAGAAAAAACATGATCGTACAATGTTGTTAAGAAGTTTGAAAGACATAACACTGGGTTACACAGTTTTTGTTCCTCTTGATTTTATTATTGTTTCTGACTGAAATTTTGATGCTGATTCCAAATATGTAATCAGTTTTGATGTAGCATAGACGGTTATCAAGATATTTAAGATTTATTATATTCGTATTTTTTCTATTGTTGCAGCTTAGTTTAGCTTCAGACATAATATCTTAATTTCATAGTTAAGGTAGACCTCTAGTGCGGCCATCTTGGTGTTTATTATTTACTATTATTTACAGCTGTTATTCTTTTTTTCTTGTATAAAAGTAATTTTAGTTTGATAAAATGTCTAAAACTATCAATAAACATTTCATAATAAAAAAAAGCACGAAGAAGATGATCCTAGGCCGCATTTTTCCAAATCAAAATGAACTAAATGACTTGATTCGAGACTTAGGGTTGGCAAAGTCTGGTGCAGAGCTTCTCACATCAAGACTTATGGAATGTAATCTCTTGGGCGAAGACTGTAAAATCACCAAGCAGCGTAACCGTCAATTGGAATTTGCAAAATACTTCGCAGTTGATGGAAGCCTTTGCTTTTGTGCTGATGTGAATGGTTTATTTCACGCTATAGGAATTGAACACGATTCAAGCGAGTGGAGGTTGTTTGAAGACAGCTCTACCAGAATTATAAAAGCAGTACTGTTGCATAATGGGAATATTTATCCCTCCATACCTGTAGCCACACTCAACACAAATGAAGGAAGATTATGATAATGTTCGTAATCTGCTTGAACACATTGACTACAAAAAGTATAGATGGGATATATGTGGGGATTTTTAAAATGATTGGGTTTTTGCTAGGCTTACAGGGTGGATTTACTAAATATTCCTGTTTTTTATGCCTGTGGGACAGCAGGGCTGCATCAGAACATTATAATAGAGCTGAATGGCCTGCTCGCGAATATCTGGAACCGGGTTCACATAATGTAGTCAGAGAGGCCTTAGTTGATAGAAGTTAAGTGCTACTTCCTCCTCTCCATATTAAGTTGGGCCTTATTAAGCAGTTTGTGACTGCATTGGATCCTGGAGTTGAGACTTATCAACAAATTCGCATCATGTTTCCCAAACTTACTGAGGCCAAAATATCAGGAGGAATTTTCGTTGGTCCACAAGTGCGAAAAATGTTAGCCTCAGAAACGTTGGAAAAAACCATGAGTGGGCTAGAAATGCAAACATGGAAGTCTTTTTAGAGCTGTAGTTAATGGATTCTTGGGAAATAATAAAGCACCAAATAACAAAGATCTAGGTGGGACGGATGGCCGAGTGGTGTAGATACTCGACTGTCGACCTGAGAGTCCTGGGTTCGATCCTCGGTGAGGCCCATGGAATTTTTCCAGGTGAAATTTGGTGCAAAGTCGTCCCACAAGTCCACCCAGCTTTAAATGGGTACCTGACTTAAGTTGGGGAAGTAAAGGCGGCTGGGCGTTGTGCTAACCACACAATTCCTTCATATGCCGAGGTTATAGAAACAGATGAATTCTACACTTCATCTGCCCCGAAGGCCCGTTAGGGCTAAGAAGGGAACTTTACTAAATAACAAAGAACTTGTGTCTAACATGATAAAAGCCTATCAGAAAATAGGATGCCGTATGTCCCTCAAAATGCATTATCTTTATTCACACATAGACTTTTGTTCACGGGAATTTGGGAAGCACAAGTGAAGAGCACGGTGAACTCTTCCACCAAGACATTATGAGGATGGAGGTACCGAGGGCACTGGGACAGTGCTATGATGGGTGATTATATCTGGTCAATTGTCCGACATGATGGTACTGGACACAAGCGTAAATGTCGTTCTTCGCAGCATTTTTAGAGATCCAAGTTTAAACTGACTTAGCTTTTATCTATAACATTTGTAATGTATCATGATCATGATATGCAAATATATCATTACTAACTATTTGCGGCAATCGAACATTGTTTTGTGTTAAAATGTCTCGAACAAAAGAATTTTGCAGCTAGCTATATAAATATATTGCCATTATAAAAGCTTAAATCATGAGATTGTTGATATCGTGGGAATGGTCGATGATAGAGAAAAACTGATTATAGATTTGAAATCAGCATCAAAAAATCTATTAGAAACTTTTTAAAAATTTAGAGGAACACATTTATTTTAAAATTTGTAACCCAGTGTATAATCGAAGTCCTGGAAACTATGATTTAACAGCGATGTTTAATGTAAGAGATGAGAAATGAGAGTGGTTGTGCCGAGAAGACATAGAGCTCTATGCACTTCAGATTTCAACAAAAGGAAGAGTAGGCTATTGAAGATGATTCACTAAAGATTCACCCAAGAAAAATGAAATTACTTAAAGGGAAAGTGCCAGTCACAGAAAGCTTTACTGATGAAAGTGTTGAATCAAGTGTCTTACCAAATTTGGATACAGAAGATTATTGAGTGAAGAAGATTTTGTGAGCGAAGAACAGTGTTCCAGTAGTAGTGAAGATAATGAGAAACCATTAAAGTCTAAAAGGTAAAAAAACTTCTTCTTCGGTGCGTTTAGTGACTGCAGCAAAATTGAGTACAAGGAAGGCCCAAAAAGTCGGGAACTGGAGTTTGCATATCTTCTCCAACTCAAAGCGGCATTTACAAAGGTCTAATGAAAGAAGGAGAAAAATTACAAATTAATTTCAAAGAAAACATTAAAAAAGAACACTGGTGCTTACAATTTAATGGAAAGATCATACAAAATAAAGCATATGAGGTTGCTGTTATAAAAAATGAAAAAGGGAGTTCAGACTCGCTGTTCTTCAGCTGGCAAATGCAAAAAGGGAGACAATATTCAATGAAAAAAAAAACTGTCTTCTTCTTTCTTTCTTTGGCTCTACATCTCATTTAGGGCCCTAGCTTGCCACACTACTCCACTTTTCCCAAATGAAATCTATGCTAAATGAATAAAAATGATTGTCTCTGACACAACTGCAGCAAATACTTGCAGAAGAATTGGTGCAGTCACACTGTTACAGAAACACTTTCAAGATGTTGGATTAGAAAAATCTGTATACATTGGATGATATCGCCACTTTCTAGATACAAGATTGAAACATGTCATGAATGATCATTTTAGTACATCAACAACTTCACCAAACATGTGCTACTCGTTTGTTTCAACAACAGCAGAAAAGTATGAACAATTCAAAACATCATTAGATAATGCTGGCGCATCACTTAAGAAATCAGAACAAGAGTGCTGGCGAGATGACATGGCTTTAACATAATGCTACAAGATTTTCAAAACTAGAGGAAGCTTACCAAAAGTAAATTTTCAACCACTTCCAAAAATCAGTAATGAGAGATGGAACTCAAGGGCAATTTATTGTTTGTCATGATTCGTTCTGATGAGTATCTGCAAACAGCTCTGGCAGCATGTGATTTAATCAGTGGTACGTGGGCTGACATCTGGTTCCCTACCCAGTGTTTCAATACTACTGATTTTGATCATTTATCATAAGCTTGTAAGCAGCGTACAAAGGCTTTGAAGTCATTACAGCTATTATAGTCCACAGCTCCAACTTCTATACCAACGAAATCGAACATTAAATTTCTTCTACTAATACACAATAGAAATGTACATTGTAACAATTATCAATATTATACTTATGTCACTTTTATTTGTAATGGTGAAAACTTTATTGAAATAGTTGAAAATATGTATGCTATAAAATATTCATGTCGATTGGAGGGTGAACTTTTTTATGCAAAAAAAAAATTACCCATATTTTCTTTATTTGTGATACAAAGCTCCACCAAATATGATATGGAAAACTTGGGTTATATTTTAGTCATACCCCTAATATATATATATATATATATATATATATATATATATATATATATATATATATATATATATATATACTAGCTGCACCCTGCAAAGCCTTTGCAGGAAGATAGACTATTGCAAAGCCATTGCCGAACCTAGGATTTGGGGGCCTTGCATTTTGTCATTCGATACCATGACATGAGCTTATGTAATTAATATTTAATGTAAAAAATAATTTTGGGGGCTCCCCTAAAGCTGGAGTCCGGTGGGACTTTCGATTTTGGACTCCCCCCCTCCCCTTGTTACGCCTCTGTGTTCAGCTTTGATACATATTTTCAAATTTTTTTTTTAAGTTATGAAATAATTAAAAGTCTTATTAGCTGTTGCTTCTTTTTATTACAACATCCTAAATGATACATTATTTCAATTAAAACAAATGTCAAAGAGATTTAATTAGTTATACTTTTCATTAAAACAACTAAAAGGATACATTCTGAAAAAAACAACAATAAAAAAAAATGTCTCTGAGAGGAATCGAACCTGGATATAGTCAGCATAAAATTGAGTCATTCTGCCAGCATGCCTCAAAAACTAAGCAAGAATTTTAATGTACTATTGAAAAAAATTTGCTCGGTTATGTTTTTACTTACTTTTGACCTAGTTTTAGGCCTATATTCTTATTTTGTAATTTAAAATAATTCAAAGCCGTATTTATCTAAAAAACATAAATATTATAAAAGCTGAGAACTTAATTTGAATAGAATTTTTGCAGAATTTCTTTTTTTTTTTAATATTATATCGACTTTTAAAAAAGAACGAAAACGCGGTCACTAGTCTTATCGTCGCCGACGTCGGAGATTTTCGATTATTAAGTTCTGAATCCACCAAGACGAAACACTTTCGCGCGGAACCTTCCGCGCGGAAGTCTCAACTTAGCGAAACTCTTGTAGATACACCGGGACGAAACGGTGAGCGCCGAAACGACTCACCGGAAACAAGATTTTTTAATGATTACTTCGCACTTTTTCCTGCTAGTGGGAAAAAAACGATACTTTGAAAAGCAGAAAATACTGCATCCCGTGTGCCTTTTTGTTCTTATTACAAATAAATTGTCTAACTGGAAATGGAAAACTTTTTTTTTTTTTAACTTTTTATTCGATCGGTAGCCGTTCATTTTTTTTTTTTTGTTTTAATGATCAGCCAAACATTTATTTAATAGCATTTATATTTTCAGACAGCGCTTCGATCGAAAGAAATTTCACTTGTTGAATATGTAGATAGACGATGTATATTTTCCTTTCAGAAATTCATATTCAAAGACTGTTGCCGGCCAAAACTTATTGTAATTCATGTTTTTCTGTCAAAATTCACTTTGTTGTTGTTGTTTTTAATAAATATACACTAATGTGAATCATTTTTTCTATTCGAATCGACGTTTATAAGTAGCCATTTTGTTTGTTTTTCATGACGGAAAATGTAGCTCTCCGGAAAAAACTCTGCAAGCAGCGAAACTGAAAACTTTCGCTGTTCCCCAACGGAATTCCTGACCGGTGTACATGTTCTCATTAGAATATCATTGCAGCGAAACAGAGACGGAATTCGCAATGCCCTTAGATACCGGAATTTCGTCTTGGTGTATCCATACCTTTACTATTGTTTACGTTTGACGATGTTAAAATTAGGGGTGTGCCGGAATCCGGTCCGGAATCCGGTTCCGCCGGATTTTGCACTATCCGGTAAAATCCGGTTCTGCCGGATTTACATGTATCCGGAATAACCGGATTTCTGAATTTACCAGATTTTGTGACTCACGGACCATAATCTGAAATAAAAGTAATTCTCTTTCCCGAATTCTACACGATCACGATACATTAATCGATTGTTTCGAGTGTTAAGCTTGTTTAATGTTTTGAACATAGAGTCAGCACCGCTAATATTGGCCAATCGGCCCAATCCCATACATGATAGTGCGGGGATGAGTAATTATTATTAGTGACGTCATCTTACGCGCAATCACCAATGACGTTGTAACAGAAATAATAAGCAATTATACTGCCCAAGCGCCTGGCCGCCAGACCGCCACAAAATAAATAACAGAAATGAATGGTTTTTGATAAATTCAACATTTAAGTTATTTGGATTTCTCTGAGAGATGGAAAAGATGTCTTCTTTGTTATTAAATTAAAATGCATCACCCACGAGATTTCCTGTTGAAAAAATAGTTCAAATAAGAATATTAAATATTGTAAAATGAAAAATAGAATATTTTTCCATTCTGAAATTTCCGTGAAGAAACACTAATTCTCTAACACTAATTAATATAACAAGTCACTGAGTTGGTAATCTAACCCTAACGTAACGTCTTCCATTAAAAGCAATTCCTTCCCAATTTTTTTATTTTATAATTCTATTTTATAATAAAGGTTATTATAATTATATTTAAACTAGGAATTAAAAGTCCAATATGCTTTAAAAAAATTACCGTAATTTTAATTCATATTTTGATTTATATTATCGTTCACTCAATTGTTAAAAATGCGTATCATTTTTGAGTAAAAATTAACATTACGTTAGCGGTCTAGTATAAATTTAAAGGTCTTTGGTTATCTCTATGTCACCAAGCCATCTTCGGCGATTCTCGCTTGCGCAATGATCCGTGCTCTTTGGTTTAAACCAGGCTTGCGAAGCCGGAGCCGGAGCCGAGGAGCAGGGAGCCGCTACTTTTTGCTGGAGCCGGAGCCGGAGCCGACAAAAATCTGGCGGCTCCACGGCTCCCAAATGCTTTTTTTTTACAGCAGAATTTTTTTTTTTTAGCTTTAAAATTCCAAATTTGTTTGATTGTTTGCCTCCTACAATTTGAAATGTTGTTATTTTTACGAACGCCACAACAGTAACAGCGTTAAAATGATAGCGTGCACGCACATCACCACAAGAAATCTTTAATGGGGAATCGTTTTGTATTCGTTTTAAATCTTGTTTACCCTCCGAAATTTTTTTAACGGCTTGTTATTTTGTTATATATAAAGTTAAAACAGTTTTATTTCATAGAATAATTGTATCAATCATTTAAAATAAATTTTTACTAAGACGACTAATAGAACGCGTCATTTCGTATTATTATTTGACCGCGAATCAGGCCCGTAGCGTGTGTGGTGGCCAGGGGGTGGCTTAGCCCCATTGCGTTTTGTCTGTCCCCCTCTGCTAATTTGCTCCACTTAGTAAAATGTATTACCTGCCCCCCCCCTGCTATTACCTGTCCCCTGTTGTAGAATACCTGGCCCCTGCTGTAGAGCTTTCACGCTACGGGGCTGCCGCGAATTTGTAATAGACTAAAAACAAAATGGTCGCTTTCTGTATGTAACAATTTTATTATAAACAGAATATCTGAAATAGAGTATATAAATTTATAAGGCTGTGGCTATACGGACCCGGGTCCCAATAAAATCCGTTTGTTACTCGGACCCGTGGCAAATATGCACTAAGCTTAGCTATATTTAAACTTTATCAGACGGAACCCGAAAAAATAATAATACAGAGTCCGCTTAGTGGAACCCTAGACACTGTGTAACGATTAAATCATACAATTCAAATAATTATAAAAAAAAAACAATAATAAAGTTTATGTATAGCTAAGCTAAGTGCATATTTGCCACGGGTCCGAATAAGTATCAGACTTTATTGGGACGGGGGTCCGAATAAAAATCGGAGTTTATTGGTACCCGGGTCCGAATAGTCACTTCGAATTTATTAATAATAAATATAAATACTGAAGTCTTTAAAATATTTTAAATAATGTATCATTTTACTATTTGCTAATTTGATCATTGAAATAATTTTTATTACTTATGAAAATGGCGACTAGTGAAACCTCGGTCGAAAATAATGATATGATTCTGGATGCACTGAAATGGTTTGTTTTTAATAAAACCAACATGCGTATATTTTTCAAGTTCCTGACTATGGGGCATCTCCGTAGCGTGGAAATTCTACAGCAGGGGCCAGGCATTCTACAGCAGGGGCCAGGCAATAGCAGGGGGGCAGGTAATACATTTTACTAAGTAGAACAAATAAGCAGAGGGGGCCAGACAAAACGCAGGGGGTCCTCGGTCCCCCCGCACGCTTCGGGCCTTCTATGGGGGTGAACGCGACAAAATTTGCATAACTTTTTATCAGCGGCATGTTTACGTGGCGCAATTACAAAAATTTTTGTCTCGTGTGATACTATCTTAATAGGCAGCCGGAGCCGTCAAATTTGTGGGAGCCGGAGCAGGAAAAAATTTGGCGGCTCCGCAAGCCTGGTGGTAGTAAGGATGGATGGGTGGTAGTATGGATGGATGGGTGGTAGTAAGGATGGATGGGTGGTATTAAGATGGATGGGTGGTAGTAAGGATGGATGGGTGGTAGTATGGATGGATTGATGGTAGTATGGATGGATTGATGGTAGTAAGGATGGATGGGTGGTATTAAGGATGGATGGGTGGTAGTAAGGATGGATGGGTGGTAGTAAGGATGGATGGGTGATGTTATTGAGATTTCAGGGAGAGAGATATGGCTATTGTGGACGGGCTCCGGGGAGTGGATAGTGACATGGAGATTGGGATCTGGAGAAAATTGGGGTGTTTAACGGACTGGTCATTAGGGTTATGACAAATGAATTTTTTTAGCCTGGGGTTGTAATCGATTAACTTTTACTTAAAAATTGCAAAAATAATTTTGGCTTTGCCGAAATATGAAAAAACCTCGCGCGCCTAAGTGAATTTCCTTTTTTAATAGATATAGTAACTTACTGTAATACTACCAGAATAATCTCACTTACTGTAATACTACCATAAGAGTCTAACTTATTGTAATACTACCAGAATGATCTCACTTACTGTAATACTACCAGAATAGTCTAACTTACTGTAATACTACCTAACTTATGTAATAATAAAATAAACAATCATTATTGGCAAATTTTAACTTACGTCAGAATGGCACAGGCGCCGAGTACAGCCGATAAATAACATAAAGATATACAATTCATAAAAATTTTCAAATATTTCCATTTCTTGGTGAATGTCGAAAGTGTCTTTATGAAGACCAGTTATTTTGAGTTATCAACAATGTGTGAGTTGAAAACATTGTGTGAATTGACAACAATGTGTGAATTATCAACAATGTGTGAATGGACAATAATATGTAAATTTACAACAATGTGTGAAATATCAACAATGTGTCTGTGAAAGTTAATATAGTTGATTGGGTAATACAAAACAGAACTACGGCCAATTTTGTAATCTGTTTTTATCTAATGGGGGGGGGGGGGAATCAACAAGAAAAACAACTCAACTACAAACTCGACTGACTCTATAATAAAATGTTGTGTACAATGTTATAGGACTGTACTGACTCTATAACTAAATTTTGCGTACAATGTAATAGGACTGTCCTGACTCTAAACTAAATGTTGTGTACAATGTTATAGGACTGTCCCAACTAGTTAGTTTTCAATTTACTGAATACTTTCTTCATCTCGTTTGATGTAGCAGGTATCTTGATACATTTTTTAATACATTAACTTACATTTAGAGACATAATATAGAGACACAAAATAAGAGACAAAATCCATTTTAACAGTACGTGTTATGTGCTAATTTTTGGAGGCACGTCTTACTTTGAAAGATGTTAGTATATATGATATTATTCCTTAGACCGGAAAGTATTTCATAACAGTAATTAGTTTAGCTGTGAGTGGGCTGTTATTTTATTGGAGTATTTAGTTAAGTTGTGAGTGGTCTGGTATTTCATAACACTATTTAGTTTAGCTGTGAGTGGGCTGCTTTTCATGGCAGTATTTAGTTTAGCTGCAGTGGGCTGGTATTGGGTATTTCATGGCAGTATTCAGTTTAGCTGCAGTGGGCTGGTATTTCATGGCAGTATTTATTTTAGTTGTGAGTTGGCCAGTATTTTTTTTATATTATTTTGGTCAATACGACTAGTCGATGTACCAGGTCTAGGGCCAGTCCTGTCTCTATGATATGGAGGCAAGGACCTATTCTAAATACAAAAACAGAAGGGCCATTGATAAAGTACAAATTAGGTAATAAGTTACCTCGTCTTAAGAGAGCCGGTCTGAGGTCTCTGAGATAGGGACCTTCATTTTCTTTACCATCTGATTAATATAATGGATCCACCAGGTGCATCTCCGAATTTTGTCAATACCTGAAATATTATTACATTGAAGTCATTACACCTATGAATACATTTGATTCTTAACACGTGTACATAGGACCTATTTGTTATGACTGTTTCAGGTGAGATAAATACTACTGGATAGCGAAGTCGATAGTGAACTCGACAAAGGGTACATATTTCAATCCCTGGTAAAGCCGAAAAAACTCACCGCTGACTAGGAGAGGAGATGGGCGCCATTAAGTCCATAAGCCATAAAAGCACAACAGATCAGATGTTGATGTGTCCGTTCGTTATCACCCCCCCCTCCCAATCCACACACCCCCATCTCCAGAATAAATACTAAAAAGAAAATTTACAAAATAACTTTCTAACCATCCCATACTAGACTCCACAGACATTGGTGTTACAGACATTGGTGTTACAGACATTGGTGTTACAGACATTGGTGCTACAGGCATTGGTGTTACAGACATTGGTGTTACAGACATTGGTGTTACTGACATTGGTGTTACATTCATTGGTGCTACAGACATTGGTGTTACAGACATTGGTGTTACAGACATTGGTGTTACATTCATTGGTGCTACAGACATTGGTGCTACAGACATTGGTGTTACATACATTGGTGCTACAGACATTGGTGCTACAGACATTGGTGTTACATACATTGGTGCTACAGACATTGGTGCTACAGACATTGGTGCTACAGACATTGGTGTTACACAGATTGGTGTTAAAGACAATTTAGTTACAGACATTGGTGTTACAGACATTGTGTTAAAGCCATTGGTGTTACAGACATTGTAGTTACCGACATTGTTGATACAGCCATTGGTGTTACATACATTGGTGTTACAGACATTGTAGTTACAGACATTTTAGTTACAGACATTGTTGATACAGCCATTGGTGTTACATACATTGGTGTTACAGCCATTGCAGTTACAGTCATTGGTGTTAACACATTGGTGTTGCAGACATTGTTGTATTATTGAGGAATTACAGACAGTCCACCTCGAACAATTGTTATATTAGGCTATATGTTCCTCTCAATTTGTTGTAAGTGACAGAGTGTGATATTCAGTTTAAAATACAATTGAGATAAAGGTAATGGTTTCTCTGTCTCTAATGATATCGCTGTCTCTAATGGTATCGCTGTCTCTAATGGTATCACTGTCTCTATGAATTCTGTCATCTGCTCTAATTATGGCTCTTGAGATGAGACTCGTTCACTGCCACAACATCTGTTGCTGCAATGAAGCCTAATGGCCAGTAGGCTATCCGTCTCATCCAACCAGTGGTGCTCCGAACGCTTGCACCCAAAAAGCACACAATGAAATACACTGGAACACAATAACACATGCCTATACACTAAACACAATAACACATGCTTTACACTGAACACAATAACACATGCTCATACACTGAACACAATAACACATGCTTATACACTGAACACAATAACACATGCTTAGACACTGAACACAATAACACATGCTTATACACTGAACACAATAACGCATGTCTATATACTGAACACAATAACACATAACACATACGCCTATACACTGAACACAATAACACATGCCTATACACTGAACACAATAACACATACGCCTATACAATAAACACATTAACACATCTGCCTATACACTGAATACAATAACACATGTCTATACACTGAACACAATAACACATGTCTATACACTGAACACAATAACACATGATTATACACTGAACACAATAACACATGCTTAGACACTGAACACAATAACACATGCTTATACACTGAACACAATAACGCATGTCTATATAATGATATGATTCTGGATGCACTGAAATGGTTTGTTTTTAGTAAAACCGACATGCATATATTTTTCAAGTTTCTGACTATGGGGCATCCCCGTAGCGTGAAAATTCCACAGCAGGGGCCAGGCATTCTACAGCAGGGGCCAGGCAATAGCATGGGGGGCAGGTAATACATTTTACTAAGTAGAACAAATAAGCAGAGGGAGCCAGACAAAACGCATGGGGCCCTGACCCCCCTGCCCCCCCCGCAAGCTACGGGCCTGCTATGGGGGTGAACGCGGCAAAATTTGCATAACTTTTTATCAGCGGCATGTTTGCGTGGCGCAATTACAAAAATTTTTGTCTCGTGTGATAATATCTTAATAGGGAGCCGGAGCCGTGCCGGAGCCGTGCCGGAGCCGTCAAATTTGTGGGAGCCGGAAAAAATTTGGCGGCTCCGCAAGCCTGGTTTAAACGACGGTATGACGTAGCCGCGGCCCGCGGCGCTCAGCTGTAATTTTGTGGCATCACTGGAATGTGTACATTATTTGGCTGTGGACTTGGAGTAACTTAACACTGTTAACAAACTAATAGTCATTAGTTAGTTATCAACATCTTATTCTTACTTCTTTAGGTTTGAATAATGGCTTTGTCAAATGCCAATTGAATTCATTAAAATTTGTATTTCAATTTTCAAACTTGTAAAGTTCAGAAATACAGAATTATTGTTCTTCAAATCTCAATTCCATTCAATCTTGTTTTTATTTTTTTCAATTAATTATCCATTTCAATACACATCATAAACTATGAACATTTGAACAATAACAATAAGCAATAAGCATCCATCATCCAATGAGCAAATAACAAGAAGAGATGAACTCAGATGATGAGTTTGACTTTCTCCTCAGATTCAAAACAATTAGTGCACTACAATAGTTCTTCACTTCCAACTTCTAATCAGCCAATGTCATTTAACCATTTAGGCCAACTGTTCAGAAGGCATCCAACCCCTGAGATTTACCGGTATCTGCAAAGTACCAAAATCCGGATTGCACATACGAAAATCCGGATCCGGATCCGGTTGGAAAAAACGGTTCCGGCACACCCCTAGTTAAAATGCATGCTCTGTTGTAATAAAAACTAGAATAATTTTAATGATATTATATGTTAATTATTAATTTTTAATATTGGGGACTTTTACATTTCATAATAAAAACCACAGAAACTATTTAAAACTGTAGATTTTTCAAAAAGAACATTCGAATCGAGACACGGGCAAAGACGCCATTTTGAATTCTTGTTTTCCGCTTTCGATTTAACGCACTCTGGAAATGAATAATATATATATATATATATATATATATATATATATATATATATATATATGTCATGCTACATTTGGAATATTTTATTTAAACGTTCATACTGATGTTGTTTTACAAATTCAAATACACCCGATAAAGAGTAGAGGAATTTACAACAATAAAATAAAATGTTATATCGCTAAGCTGAGCAATTCAACAATTCAGTAGCAGTAGCCAGCAATTAAAAAAAAAACAAGTTAATTAACTCCCCTTGTGTTATCGCGGAAAAAATGAACGACGAGTCACGGAAAAGGAAAGTAGTGGGAGAAGTGGGCGGGAGAGGATTGACAGGTGACGATACTAAACAAACATTCTCGCTTGCTGTAGTTTTTTTTAATCTCTGCAGAGCTGCCAACTGAGATATTTTTTTTACCAGCTCTATATTACTTTGATCAATCTAAAATTCTATTTCAATAATAGATCTAGAATTTTCTTTTTGTTCAGTCAGATATAAATTTAGATTATTTCCTAATTTCTTTTTTTTTATAATTCTGGCTAATTATAGTATAGTTGTAAATATTTTTTAGGTTAACTCCTTTTCAGTCGGCAATACTATACAACAATACAACATATTCATGTGAGTTTTTCCCCTTAGTTCAGCCAATGAAAGGTAAACGTATATATATATATATATATATATATATATATATATATACACACACAAGTGTAACCCGAATTCAGATCGGCAACATCTTTATTTTAATGTCAAATTATCATTTAACGCTATGTGAAAAGGCAAAAGTAGTTATCTTATTATATTGAATTAAGATATTGTTGAGCAACTAAAAATGCTTTAAATGCCCACTTTTTTGTTTTTGTTTGTTTTGTTTTTTCACTGCTTTTGTAGTTGTTTGTAAGACTATTGCCGTAGGCAACACGGGTAACATGAACGTATCGCCGCTTCCTCTGAAGCCATTTTTTAACTGGTCATTTTGCTTGGATTGAATTTATGGATTTTATCATTGAAGAGTTGGCAGCACTAATTTAAAAAAAAAATGATAATAAAAAAAATTGGCACAAAATTATGATAAAATGCATATACTTGATTTTTCACACGATATTACCTTTTTTTTTTTTATTTTTTTTTACATTTGGCTAGAGTACTAAGATTTGGTAAGAAAATTTATTTATGTGGGACGACATTGTGGACCGTAATTCAATGTACCCTTTTGAAAAAAAATATTTTGTTGATATTTTAGATGTTATGCTTGCTTGGATTCCGTCATGTGACTAAAAATAACACAATACCAGTAATGGGTGTTATCTCGTGTAATAGAGATTGACATCTAAAGCTGTTTCTAAAATAGCACATTAACCACAATAATAATGCATCTTAGGATGTTATGGCTATTTGGTTTCAGTTGTTTAAGCCCTTTGATTCACTTTAAGTTTAAAATGATGTTGCTATATTGTTCTCAGCCTATTCAGGTAAGGCACTTGTTACGGGACCGACCGTTCGGTTTCCGTATTTTTTTTTACCCGGGTACCAGCCGTAGATAATATTGCTCCACACCCTAACCCTATCCCTAACCCTAATCCTGAAAAAAAAAATTATATGTCATGTTCCTTATACCCTAATATAATGGTCTCGGTCGGTCCCGTAACAGTAACAAGTTCGTTCAGGTAATACTAACTGATACTAACTTAGTAACTAATTATTAGTCCAATAGACTCAGTAGTCAAATAAAAGCAGTAAGTTTAAACAGTTTAAAACAATACCCTAGTCCTAGACTAGACCCTAGTTAGAGTTAGTAAAAGACCTAGAAACTTACATACTACATCAATATGTATAACAATATTTTTAACTTTGCACTCTAATATATTATTCTGTCCTGATTCTAAATCTAATAATAATACTAATAATAGTAATGCAGACTTGAGACTAATTAATTCTATTAGTATTTTAAGTGTTACAGTATTTACTATTTAGTACTATAATATAAGTATAATAATATTAAAAATGTTGCAAGTTATGTTATTAGTACTAAATTACTATCTGTACTGTAACTATTAACTAGTGAAAGTAACTTGGATACATTAATAATAATAATATGAAAATGTCTGCTTTTTTATCAATAATTATAGATTTTTTAAAATCTTGCTCTAGAGCATATTTTTACTACGCAGTGGCTACGGATACGGCAGACGTACTCCGTATTTTTTTTTCGGGGTACGTGACAGACAGACTTTATTTTTTTTACGGCTGTAGTGTGCTCATGCACGATAGCCATACTCCGAATTATTTTTTTTCGGGGTCTGGCTATAGATAATGCTCCTAGCTCTGACCCTATCCCTAACCGTAATCCTAACCCCCTAATCCTATTCCTAACCCTAACTCTTAACCAGAAAACAAAAATTAGCAATAAAATGCAGTCCGTCTGCTGCAGATGCGCACATCTATCACGTACCCCGGAAAAAAAATACGGAGAACGTCTATCGTATCCATAGCCACTTCCTTTTTACTATATATGACATTTTGTAATCTAGACATAGTAAGCTCAAAACTCAACACTAGTAACTAGGCTACAAGCAAGTTCATACTTAATTAGGCTAATGTCCAGTTTTTATGATAAAATATTTGCAAATATAACATTATATTGATTTATTCTAATGTGGACAATAAAAGTGCTCTTGTGAAAATAGCCATGGCATTTTTAAGGTTTGTCTCTAATTTAAAATGCTGAGTATTGTAAGATGGCATGACTGACTTATAATGTGACATCGACAATTAAATAATTATTTTGATAATGTAGTATTTTATGATTTTCTACTGCAATTTTTACTCTTCTTTTTGAAAAGGTAGTTTTATATTGTTTACAGTTATTTATATATGATTTATGAATTCTCCTTCGGCCGTTTCAAGTGAGTTCAATCTCTGTTTGGATATCACAGTATACTTGAGCATAGTAACTTGGCAACACTATTGTCATCCAGTTAAGAAAGTATGTCTCCTAGTAAGTTCAAAATTCATGCAATGGGCAACAACTAAGCTCATTTTTTAAATAATTTCTTTACTTTGCTCTAATATAGTTATATAAGCCAACTCTAAGGGCAGACACCCCCTTTTAACTTATTATTATATAAGAGCTAGAGTCACTTCAACCATTAAATGACTTGTGTGGTTTTTCCTAATAAGTTTGTCATTTTCTTTGCATTAGAAAGACATGATGAATCAAGTGTGCTCTTCTGGTTGCCATGGAAACAATGAAAATGATAGGGATCGATAATTTTTAAATCTTCATAGATTTCTTAGTAAGATTTGTTGTAAAATGTATAGTTATCTAAAATCATCTCCCTTTCTACATTTGAAAACAATGATAGTTTGTTGTTTTTGTTTTATACCCTTAATCGATGTATTTGTTCTGGGGTACGAATAGACACTTCAACAAACATCTTTTGTGCTTTCATATGTCCTTTCTGTGGGCTTATAGACTTGGCTGCACCCATCTCCTCTCCATGTCTGCTGCAAATATTTTAGACTTTTCCAGGGATTGTACCCTGTACCCAATGCATCTGAGTCAAGTTCGCTATTGACTTTGCAATCCAGCCGCCTATGATAGTTTGAAATGATTTTTAAGTTTGACATTTTTGCAAGAATGGTGCTTTCAAATAAAATTAAGTAACAGCTGTACATGCACTAATATAATCTTAAAATCTGTGCTGTTATTATAGTTATATTCAAATTAGCAGGATTTTGTATGAAAACGAAGAAATGAAGAGAAATTTGTTTAAAAATAGCTATCTTTTTTATTCAATCTTTTTCCTACTGAATTTTTCATTGATTTTGAGTGCAAAATACTGATTAGTTTTTCTTTAAACTACTTATATTTACTTTAAGTTTGATTTGCACACATTTGAAATAGAATTTTTCTGATGCTTTTTGCTATAAGTAGTTTTATTTTTTAAAACTTGTAATGTTATGTGTGTATTTTCTTTTAATGCACCCTTACCCTCATGTCACTTAGCTGAAATTAAAATATGCACTGACTTGCTCTGTCTGGGTGTCATGAGAAATTTTAAATCTATTATCACCAACTTCTTGAAGCCCAATCGGTTTGAAATTTTCTCCACTTATGTTTTCTCAATGACAATACACCATTTTAGAATGTTTGAGTAAATTTCCATATTTTTTGGATCATAAGACACATTTTTTTTTACAGCAAATGTGAGGGGGAAAATGAGGTAGCATCTGAAAGGGCTAATGTTGTCATCTTTTAAAAACTGAGTGCTTCTTTTGATTTGGTGCATGTTATAATCATTAATCCTGTAGAGTTTAATTTTTTTTGGTAATGGTTATATAAAAAGGAAAGTTGCAAGTTTTGCTTTGTTCTATCACAATGCAAGAGAAAATAATGAAACTTCAAAAGAATACAGATGTTGGTGTTCTGCTGGTGATTTTGAAAAAAAAAAGTATGGCTTTGCAATGTGTATATGAATTTAATACAAACTGTGATTCAACACTAAAAAGTTTTTTTTAAATGCTTAAAGTAAAAGATAATCAAATGTATAAAACAAATATTAAAAATATTTATAGAAATTAAGATGACTATAAGACTATAAATAATAAAAGCGTAGGCGCCATTGGGAATAGTAATTAATGACATGACAAACTTAAAGCTTCAAATTACTCAGGACTAGGTGTGTCTCCAAAAATAAAATAAGTATAAGTAATATTGTTTTAAGTATCATTGATTTACCAACAACCAAATAAAGGAATGCAGCTGGTATTTGGAATTAGTTTGCTAAAAGAAGGTGTGTATTTTTCTTTAGATGAAATATGTCAAATAGAATTGAATAATAATTTCTTTTTGCTTTTCTAGGCTTCAAGTGGAGACAATGACAATAAACTTAGCCTTCCTAAGTCTTTTGAAGTTCCAAAATCATTGGTATATCACTATTACAATTATTACAATAAAAATGCTGTTAGGTTAGATCATGCAGCACCTGTTCAAGTCAATTTTAAGAATAATAAAAATAGTGAAATCTGTCAAAACAATGACAAAGACTTATGTAGCAAAGCAGAATTGATACATGAAGACAATGAAAAGTCTGTCCCTGGCATTTTGTATTGACGCAGCATTGAGGGTCTTGAAGAAATGTTCGAACAGTCTGGAGCTCACGTATTGGAGAAACTTGGAGGTGTTATGAATCAGGTCAGTGATGTTGTCCATACTTTCATCCCATGTAGTTGCTATGAATCAGGTCACCCATGTTGTTCATACTATCATTATCTCATGTAGGTGCTATGAATCAGGTCACCCATGTTGTCCATACTATCATTATCTCATGTAGGTGCTATGAATCAGGTCACCCATGTTGTTCATACTATCATTATCTCATGTAGGTGCTATGAATCAGGTCACCCATGTTGTTCATACTATCATTATCTCATGTAGGTGCTATGAATCAGGTCACCCATGTTGTTCATAATATCATTATCCATTTAGATATTATTAATTGGGCAACCTACATACTCCTATAGCCCCATCTGAAGGAGTTATTTTGAAAAGAAACAAGAGGAATGCTTTTAAGAGATATACTTTTAGTTATTTCTCTGTCCAGAATTGAAATTTTTATGGAACAAAATACAATACAATATTCAATACACAGCTCAATATTTTTTGTTTTTATTTTATTTTGGCCTTTGATAAATTCAACTAACAATTATATTTTAACTTTTGTAGTTTTAAGAAATGTCTTAAAATTATTTCTAATGAAGTGAAAGAATTTACAGTATGAAGCCATCAATAGTTTGTTTTCAATATTTATTTAACAAAATAGGGACACATGAAAACATGTGAAAGCATATTGAGACTACATTTGTTAAAAGCTTTTCTTTTGTGTTCTTTTTATATAATTGGCACTCTCAGTCAGTCTTTCATTTGAATGAGTGTTTAGCTAATGCTCAGAAAATTATTCTACATTCTTCTGAAATGGCATTACTAGCACTTTTTTTTTTTTATATATTTTTTTTATTCAAATTATTTATAGTGTAGTCAAGATGAAAATGTGTAACAACTGCTAAGAGCATTCTGCTGGATAACAAATGTAACTGTATAAAGGCATTTATAGGCAATTGACTTTAGAACAAAGCCTTTTCAAATCAACATTTGATGAAATATTGTTCCTTTTTCATGAAAAATTTATTTAAAAAAATGTATTTTTTAACTAAAAGATGTCTATAGGAAACTACACTATATACTATTGATTTTCCCTGTATATTTCCCCCTTTTTTTTTTACAAATTATTTTTTAATTGCTGTTTCATTTTGCTGTATGATTCATTACTGTGTATAACTGTATTTCTACGAAACACTTCACAAATAGTGCAATCAAAAGATCAGAAAAGATCAGATGATATGTAGGGGTGTTACTGTATCTAATCTTTTTTTCTATGAATCACTTCACAGGTAGTGCAATCAAAAGATCAGATGATGAAAAGACTTGATAATGTAATGGGTAGAGTATCAGAATCAATGCTAGAGTCAAAAGAAAGAGTTATTAAAGGATTTGATTCTGTGATGGATAAAATGTCAGAATCAAAGAGCAAGATGATGGAAGAAATAGATTATGTCCTGGATAATTTAGCTCACTCTAAAGTTATGGAAGATATCAGGGCTCTACCTAGAGGTAATGTTCAAATCTCTACCTAAAAAGTATTAAAAGTTTGCCTTCACCAACACAGAAATTTATTCACACTTTTATTAAGGTGAAAGTTTTTAAAATAGCTAGTAGAAATCTTATATCTACATAATCTACATGAAAGCTGACACAATAAAGATTTTTTGAATCTTATTTCGTTTCTTGGGGTGTACAAAAATCATTTGAGTTTTAGAAAGACTAAATTTTTTTCAAGCCTTCAAAGTAGGCATTAGTGTTTTATAAAAAAAAAATAGAATGGTTCATCTCTGTGGCCTCATCAGAATAAAATAGTACAATTTTATTATATTTAACTAAATTTTATTATTTTAATATTTTTTAAATTCCATTTTCTAAGGCTCAGTAAAACAACGCTTAATGGATACGATTAAGAAAAGCAAAGGTTAATTGTTAAACATAGCAAAGTTTTTTCCTAGCAATTATTCACTTATTTGAAAGTTTCCATGTAAAATTTGATGAAGTTTATGTGTTTAATTATATTTGTATTTGTAAACTGTCCAAGCCTAGTATCATGGATAAATTTGTGAAGAGGAAAACTGACCAGAACCTGGAAAATTCTGAGGATCAAGCAACCAAAGACGAACGAAAAAGAAAATGGTGCAAGTATTATCCAGAATATATACAATTCAGCTTCACCGCAGTGGTAACCGATGCTGACCAGCTTCTTTGTGTCGTGTGATGCAAACATTATTGAGCAATGCGATGAAGCCTGCAAAAATGAGGCGTGATTTGACCAGTAAAACAAAGGAATACTTTGAGAGACAGAAAGAGCTCTATTTGAAACAGAAAGGCAAACTGATGGCCTGCACTACTGTGAACGAGAAAGCTCTTCGAGCGTCTTATTTGGTTGGTAGCATTACGAATAATGCGTTCTAAAAAACCTCACACAATTGCACGCCTTTAGCATATTAGACTCTCAATTCAGCTTCACGAAAGTACGGACATTGCGAATGTAGCCCGATTGTTGGTTTACGTTCAATACTGCTGGGAAGGTGAAGTTGTTGAAGACTTTTTGTTCTGCAAGTCGCAGCCAGGATGCACAACCGGTGAAGAACTTTTCAGTGTGCTTGATGCATTTTTTGAGGATCGGGACTGGCCTGGACACAATGTGTTGGCATGTGCATGGACAGCTGCTGCGATGACTGGTCATAAGTCTGGTTTAATCGCACGAGTAAAACAAGCAGCGCCTCACATAGTATCAACCCACTGCGCAATTCACAGCGAGGCCTTGGCGGCAAAGGACATTAATGAAGATCTTGCTGCTGTGCAAAACAGGCACAGCCTTAACACTTACCACTGAACAGAAAACTGTGTAACAGACATACCACTAGAATAAATACTCGGTGATTATTTCATTTTTTGGATAGTTTGCTATTTCATATGTGAAATGACTTGTACGTGTTATGTGCATAATTTAGGCTAGGCCTATGGTTTAGCAGAATTTAAACCATACTTTGGGCGCCTTGGGCTATGGAGGTCCGCCACCGGGCTTGGAATGTCTGTGGGGTCTGCAGCTTAAAAAAGGTTGAAAACCTCTGCTATAAAACATATGGGACTTTTTTATAGAGTTCTTCTTTCATCCCCACCATAGCCAATAGTGGCCTTAGAGGCACCATGGGAGATATAGGGGGGACTTCAACCATAACCTAAAATATTTTATGGTTCTCACTGGAGACTAAACCATGTACCCGCAGGCTGACAATCCAACATTAACTGCATGACAATCCATCTCCATTTCCATCACTAGTAGAAAGACTAAATGCAGTAGTAAGTCATTTTCTCATCTGGCTTATATTCAGAGGAACTAGTAAAGAAAATGTCCTCTTCATTTGTTTGTCTGTGATCCTATTGATAATATTTAATACTTTATGGAAGTTCTATAATTATATTCAATACAAAACATTGCTAATGAAACTCATACTGATATAAAAGGTACATCTTGCTCTTATATTTTTTGCCTTTAGTATGTGTTATTCTTCTTTGTCTTACAAATCAAGTATAGTTATAACATTATATATAGATATAGCAGAATGCATTGAATTATTTGTAAGCCAATTTTTTCTAACTTAGCATTGGTGGGTAAAAGTAATCAGTCCATTTTTTTTTCTTTGGTCAGGTTCTTTTGTGAGAGGCAACCTTCCCATCTTAAATTGGTTTGTCTTGGTTTAAACATTTTATGGACAGGTTTCTGGTTATTTTGTAGAAGATGCTGAGATCTCTCTGCCACAATCTCCAATTCTATTTCTACTGTCGATAGAAGAGTCTCTTTATTATTGAGGCTTGTGTATTGTTCTCTGACCATGCATTCTTTGTTGTGAATCTTTTTCCATGTTTCTTCTGATAATCATTCTTTATTATTCTCTTCCTCTTTTTGAGTGTTTCTTGATATGTATCTTGCCAGTGATACTGTCCAGAGCTTATACATTTATAATAAATTCTGCTAAGGTGAAAAGTCAGTTAAAATTTAGATGGGTCTAAATAAATAAAAAATTTCTATTAATGAAAATTTCAACACTTATATCAATGAGAGTGTATCACAATTAAAACAACTTTTTTAGTAAATGACATAATCACTAAACTTGGCATGCCACTCCATTAAAACAATTAGAATGCTCTTGACTGATTATTTTAAGTTTTCTGAAATTAGCTAAGAACTAAAAAGTAGTTTAAGAATTGAATTGATAGTCTCTTTTTTGCTAACCTTTATAGTTGACATCCTGACTTTGCATGCTTGACCTGAACTATATTCTGGCTTCTATCGTCAAAATAAGGCCAAAATATATTTTTATAAAGCTATCACAATTGAAAAATGAACATTTCTAATTGATAACTAGTATTTCTTTTATAAAGTTGTTTATTTTTGCTAAACATTATATATTCTAAAATGTCAATCTTGTAAGTCTTCAAAGCAGTAACAGCTTTCAAATTAAAATGATGAAACTTCAGTTGACTAACATTGCTTTATTTTAATTGAAAAAAAGAATTAACAAAGTACACAGCAATCCCTTGATAAGCACGGTTTTGAAAACCGTGGTTTTGATTAGCACGACCACGCAATTTTAGACCCTCCCTTAATATACCTTTGCTGGTTTTGATTATCGCGCCTTTTTTCCTTCGCCTGCACGCCATTTTGTCTTCTCTTAGTCACTCGGCAACAGTCATCGAAGCAGGATGCTTGCCTTACTTATTGTTTGTGCTATCTATTTTGATTTGGTTACAATTTAAAAAAATAATTCTTTTAATAAAAGAAACTTTAAAACGTAAACTCATCACTTTATAAACTTTTGCTGGAATGCGCAAAAGATTTTTGCAGTTTTGATGATGATGTCAACGAAGATATTGGCAAAATCAATGCAGTAGGTACAGAACTTTGCTTTGAAGAAGATTCGGAAAACGTTAGGGAATAGTTGGAATCTCACTCAAAAGACTTCACTGATGATGATCTTCTTGCAGTTGAGCACAAAAAAGCATACGAGGAAGAAAATAAAGAGGATACAGAAGAAGAGGAAACACCTCTTAAAGAAATTCCATCTAAAATGATTGAAGAATATTGAATGCTATTGAAAAAGTAAACGAAATCATAAGAGAATTGGATCCCAAAGAAGCGTGAATGTTCGCCGTGCAATCGACAAGCAAGTTGACTGACCGGAGAATTATGGAGGAAAGAAAAAAGCCTACTGTTCAGTTTAAGTTAGATGCATTTTCGGTAAAAAATAAATTTTAAACCTATTTAATTTCTTTTATTTATATCCTTCTATTATTTGTAAAACTATAAAGCAAGTTTTTAGTGAAAATTAAAATATAGGTCTAACTTAAATATTTTTAAGGATTTATTATTATTATTCCCATAAGTTTGATTAGCGCTGTTAATCTCAGGGATTTATTAACAACGCGAATCAAAGGATTGTTGTACAAAACAGAGTTTGGGTACAGGGAGGAAGAGAGAACACAAAATATAAACAAGTCAGAAGAGAGAATACTTTTTATGGAGGGTTGGAATACTGAGTATTGGGGGAGGGGGGGAGGAATATATAATATGAATTCAGAATAAGTATCTATAATAGGGAAAGGGAGAGAGAATATAAATATTCAGATGTGAGAGAGAGAATGCAGAAAAAATAGCCTTGTAATTCCTTTGACTGTTGCTTTAACTTTGGAGTCTTGAATCTAATTTAATCATTGTTTACTTTGGAGCATAGTAACTAATAGACCACTATTACCATGGAATGTTACAGTATGTAAACCAATTTTCTTCCTTGTTTATAATTCATAATAAAATTATCAGTTGACATTTTTCGTCAATAGCAATAGATAATAACGATTGAATAGAACTATTGATGGGGTGATCCATCAAGAATTGAAAGAATCCATACTTGTTGCTGGTATCAGAATTGAATGGAAGTATTTGCTAACTAACTTTTAGCTAATGAAATTGCCAGTGTATGGTGATCAGCATTACTATCTGTAAGGATGTACATATGTGGTATTTTGTCATGTGAGATTATTTTTATACATGGTGGTATCCATATGACATCAAATACATTCTCTTGTTTAAATTAGTTTATATCTTATGTCAATAGGTGTTTGTATGCATCAATGCGTCTGTGTGTATTTCCTATCAGTAGATGTGTGTATTGTCAATGAGATTATGATTGTGTTTATGTGTCAGTGAGTGAGTGTTGAGTGGTTTCTTCAATGAACTGATGTCACGAAAATGGCATATGTGATATATGATATTTAATTCTATCTTATAACATTTTTCCCTCACTTAATATCATTGAGCCGCTGATGGTTAAGGTGTTCATAATCATATTTCAATTTAATCACTATACTTATGATTAATTTTATTGTTGCGATTATTTAACTTTTCTTTTTTGTAACAAAATCTTTATCTATGGCTGAATATTCAAACCGAAAACATTTAGTTACAAAGTATCGCCTACTGGTCATTAATGATACGAAATCAAATGAAATATTTGTTTTCTGACAACAGGAATCCAGTTTGAGAATCAATAGCTTAGGGAAGAATCAAATCGACATCGATACAAATTCTTGAATCTGCCTATTATGTCGGTACTAAATACTGAGCAGAGTTTAAAATGTAAATGGTATATATTGATCTGGTGACAAGTTTCATTTTTTTCAGAAACTGAATCAAACAGCGTACAATTTCACTGTCTGGACACCATGACACAGAATGATTATTTTTATCAGTTGTTCTCATTAGCATTTTTTATTAGTTAGTTATCATTTTAATATTTTACAAGCTCATTTATTTTATTTTTCCCCAGAAATCAAAGAATCTTTTGTTCTGAGTGTCAGAAATAAAAGCTATATAGCTGCTGGAATAATGGTTGCTATGACAACAGCTGTTTTAATTGCTGGAGCTTTATATTATGCTTGGTGTCATCAAGATAACTGGAACTATTGTATTGTCCCCCTTGAAGAGATACCACACTCTGCCGATTATGTCATAAAACAAATGAATACGAAGTTTGCTGATGGCAGTGCTGTTAGTAAGGGCATTACTTCCTGTTTTGTCAGCAACAGTGCTAAAGAATTTAGAACAAAATCAAAAATATTCAACAAATTAGATGAACATTCCTGTGGAAAAATCATGTAGCAGTCTCCTAACATGTTGAAGATTTTCTGTATATTACCATTTGACTTTCAAACTCTGTTGCCAACCGTAAATTGATTTACTTAATGTATCAGACATTTTAATTCAATCCATTTTTTCACTGTTTTACTGTATAATTATTTCATGTTTAGAGATGAAACTGAATTAATAGTATGTATTGACTAAGTCTGTTTTATATTTCTAACAGTTTTTATTCACAGATTTCAAATAGTATATTCATTTTTCTAGCAGAATATTTCTGCATAATTAAAGAAAAACGCATTAAAAACCATCACCTTTTGTTTATAAAGCTTTTATTGCATTGTTGAGCCTTGGCCTATTCAGTATTAGAAAGCTATTCTCACCCCTAACATGTACAGTATGAATATATTACAATAAAGTACAAATAAATAGGAATTAAATTCGTATTGGCAAATAAAAAAACTCATTATTAAACATAGTATTTTTTGTAGAAAATAATTTTTTTTTTAAAGTACATAGCCTTATATTTTAAGACTTAAGTGAAACTTGGGCAATGAACCCGCCCTAATTTGAATAATAATTTACATAACTAGCTCGGAAACTTGCTAGAAAAATGTATTCTGGTTGTGTATTGCGAAGGCAGCTGATCCAGTCAACTTTCTTCTGGTTAGTGATTAACCAAAACTTATGATTTTATAAAACTTTATTTTATGTAACTTTTCTCATCTTGTTTGATAGGAATCATCAAAAATACAGAAAAATATTGTAACTTTTAACTTATTGCAATATATAACAACTTGAATTTAGGCAAGAATTATGGAGAAAATCTGAAATGTTAACTTTTTTTAAACAGCCTTTTCAGTTATGCTTCATAATACCTTCAGGTGTAGGAGAAACCTGTCACTTTAAAATAAAAGTTTGAAATAAAATCTTAGTTTAAACGCTTGTGTTAGATTTTATAGAAGACAAATAAGCTGGTTAGATTCTAATTCATTTATTTAATTATTTGTTGTTTTATTTTGTTAACCCAGTTATTGATTTTATTCCTTAATAACAAAAATTTTTTAACCTGTTTCAGTGACTCAATTTATTTTAAAAAACTTATATTTGTGATTCAATATATTTTCATTGCCATTAAAAAGGTTTGACTGCAGAAGATGGTCAGTAGTACATAATTTTATTCATCAGTTTACCTATTGTCTTATTCATCAGTTCTACTATATTTTTTATCAGTTGAGTTATTTTTTATTTTTCAGTTGACATATTTTTTAGTTGACCTTTCATTTTATTCGTCAGTTGACCTAATGTTTATAAAGTATTTCACCTCCAGTTGTATCATTCATTCCCAGATGAAGTCATTTCACTATTTACATTAACAGAAGTTTCATAGTTACTCTTAACAGTAAACAAATAATTTACTTGATTCATTGCTTTACTCATTTACTTACTTATTGAACAAAATTGATAAATTGTCTTAATTCCTGGATCAGAGATTTTTAAAAATGTGTTGTTTTCAATTTCATTTTTTCACTAGCCTATATATTTATATCATTTTTTTTTTGTTGAGACCTATTTGTCATTGAAAACTTAAAATGTGTTTGTGCCTTGATGTCAAATAATTTATAAATGTTTTCTGTGAGTTTGCCCAATATTTTGTTGATTTCGGGAGTTAACTCATTTTATGCAGTTATTAGCTGGTTTTTTTTTTCACATAATAAATTCTCAAGATTCAATGATACCCATTTATGACCTTTGTTTACTATTTTTAGGGTAAAAAATAAAATAAGTTGAAAATTAGATTTAATGAATTATATTGGATCGGAATTTTTTCTTCATTTATTTAATTTTCATTTTTTTCATAAAGAAGCAAATAGTCAGCAAGTGTGCTGTTATTAATTCTTTCATCTTTGTATGGGAGACTTGATCCACTGTAGAACATGTTAAATAAAATAATTTAAATTTGGTTCCTGAATTTTTTTAGTCATTTAGACTCTCACAACAAAATATTTACAGCTTTTGTTACTGTTGGTAGAATGTGAAATATTTACAGATTTTGTTTCTGTTGGTAGAATGTGAAATATTTACAGCTTTTGTTACTGTTGGTAGAATGTGAAATATTTACAGTTTTTGTTACTGTTGGTAGAATGTGAAATATTTACAGCTTTTGTTTCTGTTGGGAGAATATGATATTTTGATCAGGCAACATTGATTATTTGTGCCTTTATGAATATTATCACATTTTTTGTTTATATTTTAATGTGCTAATGTTTATGACATTGTAATTAATCAAATTTAGTTTTTTAAACTATTATAAAGCAGAAGAAATTGATTTCTGATAGTTAATATAGCAATAAATTTTTAATTCCTTGATTAGTAATCATTGCTAAATTCTAATCAAAATTTTTAATTTCCACTTTTGAATTTTTTTTTTCATTTTTTAAATTTTGAACAAAATCATGTCATCTGTAACTTAATAAAACAGATATTCAAATTCTAATTTCTGTATTTATACTCAATTCACATTTCATTCTGTATCTACCCTGTAAGCACACTAGGAACAAAAGGCATATTTTGACATAATGACATTTTTCTCTACACTATGGGATTACTCTGGCACAACCTGTGATATGTTGACTAATCTCAAAGAAACGTCACCATCATCTAGTTTCTCATTCCTCCTAATTCAATATTATTTTCACTAGAACTGTTTGTACTTATTCATCTGAATTGAGTAGATTCCAGGTAAATTATTTGCACTAAATCATTAAAATTGAGTTAAATTGTATTTAATAATACTTAAACCCTGAGATTGTGTCTTGGTTGTAAAAGGTTAATTTAATGTTTAAATGGCTGATTTCCAAAATAAATGTACAGATATATTTTTAACATAATCCATTTAGTAAATTTATTGTGTTATTTGAGGCTATATATTGGTGCTGTTTAATTAGAATGTTACAACATGATACATTTCTTTTCTCACTGTAATGAAGTTGTCCTCTTTTAAATTAGCATTTTAGTCAGATTGCTTGATTGTACCTTTGATTGACATAATGTGAAAACTAAATTATAATGTGAAATCTAGTAAATAATCATTAACAAACATATAATATGGATTAAAAACTTGTAAAGAATTGAAATTTTATTTATAGCATAGCAAGGATTTTCAGTTTTTAAGTTTGTTTTTAGAATATAACCTATAAAGGCCCTTGTTGGACTAAATGTTTCCATCTGTCAGTGGCCCTAGTTGGACTAAATGTTTCCATCTGTCAGTGGCCCTAGTTGGACTAAATGTTTCCATCTGTCAGTGGCCCTAGTTGGACTAAATGTTTCAATCTGTCAGTGGCCCTAGTTGGACTATATGGTTCTATATTTCAGTGGCCCTAGTGTGTTATATGTTTCCATCTGTCAGTGGCCCTATTGTGCTATATGTTTCCATCTGTCAGTGGCCCTATTGTGCTATATGTTTCCATCTGTCAGTGGTCCTAGTGTGTTATATGTTTCCATCTGTCAGTGGCCCTAGTTGGACTAAATGTTTCAATCTGTCAGTGGCCCTAGTTGGACTATATGGTTCTATATTTCAGTAGCCATAGTGTGTTATATGTTTCCATCTGTCATTGGCCCTTGTGTGCTATATGTTTCCATCTGTCAGTGGCCCTAGTGTGCTTTACGTTTCCATCTGTCAGTGGCCCTTGTGTGCTATATGTTTCCATCTGTCAGTGGCCCTAGTGTGCTATATGTTTCCATCTGTCAGTGGCCCTAGTGTGCTATATGTTTCCATCTGTCAGTGGCCCTAGTTGGACTAAATGTTTCCATCTGTCAGTGGCCCTAATGTGCTATATGTTTCCATCTGTCAGTGGCCCTAGTGTGCTATATGTTTCCATCTGTCAGTAGCCATAGTGTTATATGTTTCCATCTGTCAGTGGCCCTTGTGTGCTATATGTTTCCATCTGTTAGTGGCCCTAGTGTGTTATGTTTCCATCTGTCAGTGGCCCTAGTGTGCTATATGTTTCCATCTGTCAGTGGCCCTAGTGTGCTATATGTTTCCATCTGTCAGTGGCCCTAGTGTGCTATATGTTTCCATCTGTCAGTGGCCCTAGTGTGCTATATGTTTCCATCTGTCAGTGGCCCTAGTGTGCTATATGTTTCCATCTGTCAGTGGCCCTAGTGTGCTATATGTTTCCATCTGTCAGTGGCCCTAGTGTGCTATATGTTTCCATCTGTCAGTGGCCCTAGTGTGCTATATGTTTCCATCTGTCAGTGGCCCTTGTGTGCTATATGTTTCCATCTGTTAGTGGCCCTAGTGTGTTATGTTTCCATCTGTCAGTGGCCCTAGTGTGCTATATGTTTCCATCTGTCAGTGGCCCTAGTGTGCTATATGTTTCCATCTGTCAGTGGCCCTAGTGTGCTATATGTTTCCATCTGTCAGTGGCCCTTGTGTGCTATATGTTTCCATCTGTCAGTGGCCCTAGTGTGCTATATGTTTCCATCTGTCAGTGGCCCTAGTGTGCTATATGTTTCCATCTGTCAGTGGCCCTAGTGTGCTATATGTTTCCATCTGTCAGTGGCCCTAGTTGGACTAAATGTTTCCATCTGTCAGTGGCCCTAGTGTGCTATATGTTTCCATCTGTCAGTGGCCCTAGTGTGCTATATGTTTCCATCTGTCAGTGGCCCTAGTGTGCTATATGTTTCCATCTGTCAGTGGCCCTAGTGTGCTATATGTTTCCATCTGTCAGTGGCCCTAGTGTGTTATATGTTTCCATCTGTCAGTGGCCCTAGTGTGTTATATGTTTCCATCTGTCAGTGGCCCTAGTGTGCTATATGTTTCCATCTGTCAGTGGCCCTAGTGTGCTATATGTTTCCATCTGTCAGTGGCCCTAGTGTGCTATATGTTTCCATCTGTCAGTGGCCCTAGTGTGCTATATGTTTCCATCTGTCAGTGGCCCTAGTTGTGCTATATGTTTCCATCTGTCAGTGGCCCTAGTGTGCTATATGTTTCCATCTGTCAGTGGCCCTAGTGTGCTATATGTTTCCATCTGTCAGTGGCCCTAGTGTGCTATATGTTTCCATCTGTCAGTGGCCCTAGTGTGCTATATGTTTCCATCTGTCAGTGGCCCTAGTGTGCTATATGTTTCCATCTGTCAGTGGCCCTAGTGTGTTATATGTTTCCATCTGTCAGTGGCCCTAGTGTGCTATATGTTTCCTGTCAGTGGCTGTCAGTGGCCCTGTCAGTGGCCCTAGTGTGCTATATGTTTCCATCTGTCAGTGGCCCTAGTGTGCTATATGTTTCCATCTGTCAGTGGCCCTATTTCCATCTGTGTAGCCCTAGTGTTTGTTTCTAGTGTGCTATGTTTCCATCTGTCAGTGGCCCTAGTGTGTTATATGTTTCCATCTGTCAGTGGCCCTAGTGTGCTATATGTTTCCATCTGTCAGTGGCCCTAGTGTGCTATATGTTTCCATCTGTCAGTGGCCCTAGTGTGCTATATGTTTCCATCTGTCAGTGGCCCTAGTGTGCTATATGTTTCCATCTGTCAGTGGCCCTAGTGTGTATATGTTTCCATCTGTCAGTGGCCCTAGTGTGCTATATGTTTCCATCTGTCAGTGGCCCTAGTGTGCTATATGTTTCCATCTGTCAGTGGCCCTAGTGTGCTTTATATGTTTCCATCTGTCAGTGGCCCTAGTGTGCTATATGTTTCCATCTGTCAGTGGCCCTAGTGTTATATGTTTCCATCTGTCAGTGGCCCTAGTGTGCTTCCATCTGTCAGTGGCCCTAGTGTGCTTATGTTTCCATCTGTCAGTGGCCCTAGTGTGCTATATGTTTCCATCTGTCAGTGGCCCTAGTGTGCTATATGTTTCCATCTGTCAGTGTGCCATCTAGTGTGCCCTATATGTTTCCATCTGTCAGTGGCCCTAGTTTCCATCTGTGTGGCCCTATATGTTTCCATCTGTCAGTGGCCCTAGTGTGCTATATGTTTCCATCTGTCAGTGGCCCTAGTGTGCCTATATGTTTCCATCTGTCAGTGGCCCTAGTGTGCTATATGTTTCCATCTGTCAGTGGCCCTAGTGTGCTATATGTTTCCATCTGTCAGTGGCCTAGTGTGTTATATGTTTCCATCTGTCAGTGGCCCTAGTGTGTTATATGTTTCCATCTGTCAGTGGCCCTAGTGTGCTATATGTGTCCATCTGTCAGTGGCCCTAGTTTCCATCTTTGTCATGGGCCCTGTGTGTTATGTTTCCATCTGTCAGTGGCCCTAGTGTGTTATATGTTTCCATCTGTCAGTGGCCCTAGTGTGCTATATGTTTCCATCTGTCAGTGGCCCTAGTGTGCTATATGTTTCCATCTGTCAGTGGCCCTAGTGTGTTATCCCATCTGTCAGTGGCCTAGTTTCCATCTGTCAGTGGCCCTAGTGTGTTATGTTTCCATCTGTCAGTGGCCCTAGTGTGCTATATGTTTCCATCTGTCAGTGGCCCTAGTGTGTTATGTTTCCATCTGTCAGTGGCCCTAGTGTGCTATATGTTTCCATCTGTCAGTGGCCCTAGTGTGCTATATGTTTCCATCTGTCAGTGGCCCTAGTGTGCTATATGTTTCCATCTGTCAGTGGCCCTA
Organism: Bulinus truncatus; assembly: GCA_021962125.1. Classification (NCBI taxonomy): domain Eukaryota; kingdom Metazoa; phylum Mollusca; class Gastropoda; family Planorbidae; genus Bulinus; species Bulinus truncatus. The sequence continues at coordinate 4,754,382 of JAGDYQ010000048.1, read as the reverse complement.
GTGTGTTATATGTTTCCATCTGTCAGTGGCCCTAGTGTGCTATATGTTTCCATCTGTCAGTGGCCCTAGTGTGCTATATGTTTCCATCTGTCAGTGGCCCTAGTGTGCTATATGTTTCCATCTGTCAGTGGCCCTAGTGTGTTAAATATTTCCATCTGTTAGTGGCCCTAGTGTGCTATATGTTTCCATCTGTCAGTGTCCTTAGTGTGCTATATGTTTCCATCTGTCAGTGGCCCTAGTGTGTTATATGTTTCCATCTGTCAGTGGCCCTAGTGTGTTAATATGTTTCCATCTGTTTAGTGTGCCATCTGTCAGTGGCCTAGTGTGCTATATGTTTCCATCTGTCAGTGGCCCTAGTGTGCCATATATGTTATATGTTTCCATCTGTCAGTGTGCCCTAGTGTGCTAGTGTGTGGCCCTATATGTTTCCATCTGTCAGTGGCCCTAGCCCATCTGTCAGTGGCCCTGTGCACTATATGTTTCCATCTGTCAGTGGCCCTAGTGTGCTATATGTTTCCATCTGTCAGTGGCCCTAGTGTGTTATATGTTTCCATCTGTCAGTGGCCCTAGTGTGCTATATGTTTCCATCTGTCAGTGGCCCTAGTGTGCTATATGTTTCCATCTGTCAGTGGCCCTAGTGTGTTATATGTTTCCATCTGTCAGTGGCCCTAGTGTGCTATATGTTTCCATCTGTCAGTGGCCCTAGTGTGCTATATGTTTCCATCTGTCAGTGGCCCTAGTGTGGTATATGTTTCCATCTGTCAGTGGCCCTAGTGTGCTATATGTTTCCATCTGTCAGTGGCCCTAGTGTGCTATATGTTTCCATCTGTCAGTGGCCCTAGTGTGGTATATGTTTCCATCTGTCAGTGGCCCTAGTGTGCTATATGTTTCCATCTGTCAGTGGCCCTAGTGTGCTATATGTTTCCATCTGTCAGTGGCCCTAGTGTGTTATATGTTTCCATCTGTCAGTGGCCCTAGTGTGCTATATGTTTCCATCTGTCAGTGGCCCTAGTGTGTTATATGTTTCCATCTGTCAGTGGCCCTAGTGTGGTATATGTTTCCATCTGTCAGTGGACCTAGTGTGCTATATGTTTCCATCTGTTAGTGGCCCTAGTGTGGTATATGTTTCCATCTGTCAGTGGCCCTAGTGTGCTATATGTTTCCATCTGTCAGTGGCCCTAGTGTGTTATATGTTTCCATCTGTCAGTGGCCCTAGTGTGTTATATGTTTCCATCTGTCAGTGGCCCTAGTGTGTTATATGTTTCCATCTGTCAGTGGCCCTAGTGTGCTATATGTTTTCATCTGTCAGTGGCCCTAGTGTGCTATATGTTTCCATCTGTCAGTGGCCCTAGTGTGTTATATGTTTCCATCTGTCAGTGGCCCTAGTGTGTTATATGTTTCCATCTGTCAGTGGCCCTAGTGTGCTATATGTTTCCACCTGTCAGTGGCCCTAGTGTGTTATGTTTCCATCTGTTAGTGGCCCTAGTGTGGTATATGTTTCCTTCTGTTAGTGGCCCTAGTGTGCTATATGTTTCCATCTGTCAGTGGCCCTAGTGTGCTATATGTTTCCATCTGTCAGTGGCCCTAGTGTGTTATATGTTTCCATCTGTCAGTGGCCCTAGTGTGTTAAATGTTTCCATCTGTCAGTGGCCCTAGTGTGTTAAATGTTTCCATCTGTCAGTGGCCCTAGTGTGCTATATGTTTCCATCTGTCAGTGGCCCTAGTGTGTTAAATGTTTCCATCTGTCAGTGGCCCTAGTGTGCTATATGTTTCCATCTGTCAGTGGCCCTAGTGTGCTATATGTTTCCATCTGTCAGTGGCCCTAGTGTGTTATATGTTTCCATCTGTCAGTGGCCTTAGTGTGTTAAATGTTTCCATCTGTCAGTGGCCCTAGTATGCTATATGTTTCCATCTGTCAGTGGCCCTAGTGTGCTATATGTTTCCATCTGTCAGTGGCCCTAGTGTGTTATATGTTTCCATCTGTCAGTGGCCTTAGTGTGTTAAATGTTTCCATCTGTCTGTGGCCCTAGTGTGCTATATGTTTCCATCTGTCAGTGGCCCTAGTGTGCTATGTTTCCATCTGTCAGTGGCCCTAGTGTGTTATGTTTCCATCTGTCAGTGGCCCTAGTGTGTTATATGTTTCCATCTGTCAGTGGCCTTAGTGTGTTAAATGTTTCCATCTGTCAGTGGCCCTAGTGTGTTATATGTTTCCATCTGTCAGTGGCCCTATTGTGCTATATGTTTCCATCTGTCAGTGGCCCTAGTGTGGTATATGTTTCCACCTGTTAGCGGCCTTAGTGTGCTATATGTTTCCATCTGTCAGTAGCCCCAGTGTGCTATATGTTTCCATCTGTCAGTGGCCCTAGTGTGCTATATGTTTCCATCTGTCAGTGGCCCTAGTGTGCTATGTTTCCATCTGTCAGTGGCCCTAGTGTGCTATGTTTCCATCTGTCAGTGGCCCTAATGTGCTATATGTTTCCATCTGTCAGTGGCCCTAGTGCGCTATATGTTTCCATCTGTCAGTGGCCCTAGTGTGTTATATGTTTCCATCTGTCAGCGGCCCTAGTGTGCTATATGTTTCCATCTGTCAGTAGCCCTAGTTTGCTATATGTTTCCATCTGTCAGTGGCCCTAGTGTGCTATATGTTTCCATCTGTCAGTGGCCCTAGTGTGTTAAATATTTCCATCTGTTAGTGGCCCTAGTGTGTTATATGTTTCCATCTGTCAGTGTCCTTAGTGTGCTATATGTTTCCATCTGTCAGTGGCCCTAGTGTGCTATATGTTTCCATCTGTCACAGGCCCTAGTGTGTTAATTGTTTCCATCTGTCAGTGGCCCTAGTGTGCTATATGTTTCCATCTGTCAGTGGCCCTAGTGTGCTATATGTTGCCATCTGTCAGTGGCCCTAGTGTGTTTTATGTTTCCATCTGTTAGTTGCCCTAGTGTGGTATATGTTTCCATCTGTCAGTTGCCCTAATGTGCTATATGTTTCCATCTGTCAGTGGCCCTAGTGTGCTATATGTTTCCATCTGTCAGTGGCCCTAGTGTGTTATATGTTTCCATCTGTCAGTGGCCCTAGTGTGTAATATGTTTCCATCTGTCAGTGGCCCTAGTGTGCTATATGTTTCCATCTGTCAGTGGCCCTAGTGTGCTATGTTTCCATCTGTCAGTGGCCCTAGTGTGCTATGTTTCCATCTGTCAGTGGCCCTAGTGTGTTAAATATTTCCATCTGTCAGTGGCCCTAGTGTGCTATATGTTTCCATCTGTCAGTGGCCCTAGTGTGTTAAATGTTTCCATCTGTCAGTGGCCCTAGTGTGGTATATGTTTCCATCTGTCAGTGGACCTAGTGTGCTATATGTTTCCATCTGTCAGTGGCCCTAGTGTGCTATATGTTTCCATCTGTCAGTGGCCCTAGTGTGTTATATGTTTCCATCTGTCAGTGGCCCTAGTGTGCTATATGTTTCCATCTGTCAGTGGCCCTAGTGTGTTAAATGTTTCCATCTGTCAGTGGCCCTAGTGTGGTATATGTTTCCATCTGTCAGTGGACCTAGTGTGCTATATGTTTCCATCTGTTAGTGGCCCTAGTGTGGTATATGTTTCCATCTGTCAGTGGCCCTAGCGTGCTATATGTTTCCATCTGTCAGTGGCCCTAGTGTGTTATATGTTTCCATCTGTCAGTGGCCCTAGTGTGTTATATGTTTCCATCTGTCAGTGGCCCTAGTGTGTTATATGTTTCCATCTGTCAGTGGCCCTAGTGTGCTATATGTTTTCATCTGTCAGTGGCCCTAGTGTGCTATATGTTTCCATCTGTCAGTGGCCCTAGTGTGTTATATGTTTCCATCTGTCAGTGGCCCTAGTGTGTTATATGTTTCCATCTGTCAGTGGCCCTAGTGTGCTATATGTTTCCACCTGTCAGTGGCCCTAGTGTGTTATGTTTCCATCTGTTAGTGGCCCTAGTGTGGTATATGTTTCCTTCTGTTAGTGGCCCTAGTGTGCTATATGTTTCCATCTGTCAGTGGCCCTAGTGTGCTATATGTTTCCATCTGTCAGTGGCCCTAGTGTGTTATATGTTTCCATCTGTCAGTGGCCCTAGTGTGTTAAATGTTTCCATCTGTCAGTGGCCCTAGTGTGTTAAATGTTTCCATCTGTCAGTGGCCCTAGTGTGCTATATGTTTCCTTCTATCAGTGGCCCTAGTGTGTTATATGTTTCCATCTGTTAGTGGCCCTAGTGTGCTATATGTTTCCATCTGTCAGTGGCCCTAGTGTGCTATATGTATCCATCTGTCAGTGGCCCTAGTGTGCTATATTTTTCCATCTGTCAGTGGCCCTAGTGTGTTATATGTTTCCATCTGTTAGTTGCCCTAGTGTGGTATATGTTTCCATCTGTCAGTTGCCCTAATGTGCTATATGTTTCCATCTGTCAGTGGCCCTAGTGTGCTATATGTTTCCATCTGTCAGTGGCCCTAGTGTGTTATATGTTTCCATCTGTCAGTGGCCCTAGTGTGCTATATGTTTCCATCTGTCAGTGGCCCTAGTGTGCTATATGTTTCCATCTGTCAGTGGCTCTAGTGTGCTATATGTTTCCATCTGTCAGTGGCCCTAGTGTGTTATATGTTTCCATCTGTCAGTGGCCCTAGTGTGCTATATGTTTCCACCTGTCAGTGGCCCTAGTGTGTTATGTTTCCTTCTGTTAGTGGCCCTAGTGTGCTATATGTTTCCATCTGTCAGTGGCCCTAGTGTGCTATATGTTTCCATCTGTCAGTGGCCCTAGTGTGCTATATGTTTCCATCTGTCAGTGGCCCTAGTGTGTTAAATGTTTCCATCTGTCAGTGGCCCTAGTGTGCTATATGTTTCCATCTGTCAGTGGCCCTAGTGTGCTATATGTTTCCTTCTATCAGTGGCCCTAGTGTGTTATATGTTTCCATCTGTTAGTGGCCCTAGTGTGCTATATGTTTCCATCTGTCAGTGGCCCTAGTGTGCTATATGTATCCATCTGTCAGTGGCCCTAGTGTGCTATATTTTTCCATCTGTCAGTGGCCCTAGTGTGTTATATGTTTCCATCTGTTAGTTGCCCTAGTGTGGTATATGTTTCCATCTGTCAGTTGCCCTAATGTGCTATATGTTTCCATCTGTCAGTGGCCCTAGTGTGTTATATGTTTCCATCTGTCAGTGGCCCTAGTGTGTTATATGTTTCCATCTGTCAGTGGCCCTAGTGTGTTATATGTTTCCATCTGTCAGTGGCCCTAGTGTGCTATATGTTTTCATCTGTCAGTTGCCCTAGTGTGCTATATGTTTCCATCTGTCAGTGGCCCTAGTGTGTTATATGTTTCCATCTGTCAGTGGCCCTAGTGTGTTATATGTTTCCATCTGTCAGTGGCCCTAGTGTGCTATATGTTTCCACCTGTCAGTGGCCCTAGTGTGTTATGTTTCCATCTGTTAGTGGCCCTAGTGTGGTATATGTTTCCTTCTGTTAGTGGCCCTAGTGTGCTATATGTTTCCATCTGTCAGTGGCCCTAGTGTGCTATATGTTTCCATCTGTCAGTGGCCCTAGTGTGTTATATGTTTCCATCTGTCAGTGGCCCTAGTGTGTTAAATGTTTCCATCTGTCAGTGGCCCTAGTGTGTTAAATGTTTCCATCTGTCAGTGGCCCTAGTGTGCTATATGTTTCCATCTGTCAGTGGCCCTAGTGTGTTAAATGTTTCCATCTGTCAGTGGCCCTAGTGTGCTATATGTTTCCATCTGTCAGTGGCCCTAGTGTGCTATATGTTTCCATCTGTCAGTGGCCCTAGTGTGTTATATGTTTCCATCTGTCAGTGGCCTTAGTGTGTTAAATGTTTCCATCTGTCAGTGGCCCTAGTATGCTATATGTTTCCATCTGTCAGTGGCCCTAATGTGCTATATGTTTCCATCTGTCAGTGGCCCTAGTGTGTTATATGTTTCCATCTGTCAGTGGCCTTAGTGTGTTAAATGTTTCCATCTGTCTGTGGCCCTAGTGTGCTATATGTTTCCATCTGTCAGTGGCCCTAGTGTGCTATGTTTCCATCTGTCAGTGGCCCTAGTGTGTTATGTTTCCATCTGTCAGTGGCCCTAGTGTGTTATATGTTTCCATCTGTCAGTGGCCTTAGTGTGTTAAATGTTTCCATCTGTCAGTGGCCCTAGTGTGTTATATGTTTCCATCTGTCAGTGGCCCTATTGTGCTATATGTTTCCATCTGTCAGTGGCCCTAGTGTGGTATATGTTTCCACCTGTTAGCGGCCTTAGTGTGCTATATGTTTCCATCTGTCAGTAGCCCCAGTGTGCTATATGTTTCCATCTGTCAGTGGCCCTAGTGTGCTATATGTTTCCATCTGTCAGTGGCCCTAGTGTGCTATGTTTCCATCTGTCAGTGGCCCTAGTGTGCTATGTTTCCATCTGTCAGTGGCCCTAATGTGCTATATGTTTCCATCTGTCAGTGGCCCTAGTGCGCTATATGTTTCCATCTGTCAGTGGCCCTAGTGTGTTATATGTTTCCATCTGTCAGCGGCCCTAGTGTGCTATATGTTTCCATCTGTCAGTAGCCCTAGTTTGCTATATGTTTCCATCTGTCAGTGGCCCTAGTGTGCTATATGTTTCCATCTGTCAGTGGCCCTAGTGTGTTAAATATTTCCATCTGTTAGTGGCCCTAGTGTGTTATATGTTTCCATCTGTCAGTGTCCTTAGTGTGCTATATGTTTCCATCTGTCAGTGGCCCTAGTGTGCTATATGTTTCCATCTGTCAGAGGCCCTAGTGTGTTAATTGTTTCCATCTGTCAGTGGCCCTAGTGTGCTATATGTTTCCATCTGTCAGTGGCCCTAGTGTGCTATATGTTGCCATCTGTCAGTGGCCCTAGTGTGTTTATGTTTCCATCTGTTAGTTGCCCTAGTGTGGTATATGTTTCCATCTGTCAGTTGCCCTAATGTGCTATATGTTTCCATCTGTCAGTGGCCCTAGTGTGCTATATGTTTCCATCTGTCAGTGGCCCTAGTGTGTTATATGTTTCCATCTGTCAGTGGCCCTAGTGTGGTATATGTTTCCATCTGTCAGTGGCCCTAGTGTGCTATATGTTTCCATCTGTCAGTGGCCCTAGTGTGCTATATGTTTCCATCTGTCAGTGGCCCTAGTGTGCTATATGTTTCCATCTGTCAGTGGCCCTAGTGTGTTAAATATTTCCATCTGTCAGTGGCCCTAGTGTGCTATATGTTTCCATCTGTCAGTGGCCCTAGTGTGTTAAATGTTTCCATCTGTCAGTGGCCCTAGTGTGGTATATGTTTCCATCTGTCAGTGGACCTAGTGTGCTATATGTTTCCATCTGTCAGTGGCCCTAATTGTGCTATATGTTTCCATCTGTCAGTGGCCCTAGTGTGTTATATGTTTCCATCTGTCAGTGGCCCTAGTGTGCTATATGTTTCCATCTGTCAGTGGCCCTAGTGTGTTAAATGTTTCCATCTGTCAGTGGCCCTAGTGTGGTATATGTTTCCATCTGTCAGTGGACCTAGTGTGCTATATGTTTCCATCTGTTAGTGGCCCTAGTGTGGTATATGTTTCCATCTGTCAGTGGCCCTAGCGTGCTATATGTTTCCATCTGTCAGTGGCCCTAGTGTGTTATATGTTTCCATCTGTCAGTGGCCCTAGTGTGTTATATGTTTCCATCTGTCAGTGGCCCTAGTGTGTTATATGTTTCCATCTGTCAGTGGCCCTAGTGTGCTATATGTTTCCATCTGTCAGTGGCCCTAGTGTGCTATATGTTTCCATCTGTCAGTGGCCCTAGTGTGTTAAATGTTTCCATCTGTCAGTGGCCCTAGTGTGTTATATGTTTCCATCTGTCAGTGGCCCTAGTGTGCTATATGTTTCCACCTGTCAGTGGCCCTAGTGTGTTATGTTTCCATCTGTTAGTGGCCCTAGTGTGGTATATGTTTCCTTCTGTTAGTGGCCCTAGTGTGCTATATGTTTTCATCTGTCAGTGGCCCTAGTGTGCTATATGTTTCCATCTGTCAGTGGCCCTAGTGTGCTATATGTTTCCATCTGTCAGTGGCCCTAGTGTGTTAAATGTTTCCATCTGTCAGTGGCCCTAGTGTGTTAAATGTTTCCATCTGTCAGTGGCCCTAGTGTGCTATATGTTTCCTTCTATCAGTGGCCCTAGTGTGTTATATGTTTCCATCTGTCAGTGGCCCTAGTGTGCTATATGTTTCCATCTGTCAGTGGCCCTAGTGTGCTATATGTTTCCATCTGTCAGTGGCCCTAGTGTGCTATATGTTTCCATCTGTCAGTGGCCCTAGTGTGTTATATGTTTCCATCTGTTAGTGGCCCTAGTGTGGTATATGTTTTCATCTGTCAGTGGCCCTAGTGTGCTATATGTTTCCATCTGTCAGTGGCCCTAGTGTGCTATATGTTTCCATCTGTCAGTGGCCCTAGTGTGTTATATGTTTCCATCTGTCAGTGGCCCTAGTGTGCTATATGTTTCCATCTGTCAGTGGCCCTAGTGTGCTATATGTTTCCATCTGTCAGTGGCCCTAGTGTGCTATATGTTTCCATCTGTCAGTGGCCCTAGTGTGTTATATGTTTCCATCTGTCAGTGGCCCTAGTGTGTTATATGTTTCCATCTGTCAGTGGCCCTAGTGTGGTATATGTTTCCATCTGTCAGTGGCCCTAGTGTGCTATATGTTTCCATCTGTCAGTGGCCCTAGTGTGCTATATGTTTCCATCTGTCAGTGGCCCTAGTGTGCTATATGTTTCCATCTGTCAGTGGCCCTAGTGTGTTATATGTTTCCATCTGTCAGTGGCCCTAGTGTGCTATATGTTTCCATCTGTCAGTGGCCCTAGTGTGCTATATGTTTCCATCTGTCAGTGGCCCTAGTGTGTTATATGTTTCCATCTGTTAGTGGCCCTAGTGTGCTATATGTTTCCATCTGTCAGTGGCCCTAGTGTGCTATATGTTTCCATCTGTCAGTGGCCCTAGTGTGCTATATGTTTCCATCTGTCAGTGGCCCTAGTGTGTTATATGTTTCCATCTGTTAGTTGCCCTAGTGTGGTATATGTTTCCATCTGTCAGTGGCCCTAGTGTGCTATATGTTTCCATCTGTCAGTGGCCCTAGTGTGCTATATGTTTCCATCTGTCAGTGGCCCTAGTGTGTTATATGTTTCCATCTGTCAGTGGCCCTAGTGTGCTATATGTTTCCATCTGTCAGTGGCCCTAGTGTGCTATATGTTTCCATCTGTCAGTGGCCCTAGTGTGCTATATGTTTCCATCTGTCAGTGGCCCTAGTGTGTTATATGTTTCCATCTGTCAGTGGCCCTAGTGTGCTATATGTTTCCATCTGTCAGTGGCCCTAGTGTGTTATATGTTTCCTTCTGTTAGTGGCCCTAGTGTGCTAAATGTTTCCATCTGTCAGTGGCCCTAGTGTGCTATATGTTTCCATCTGTCAGTGGCCCTAGTGTGCTATATGTTTCCATCTGTCAGTGGCCCTAGTGTGTTATATGTTTCCATCTGTCAGTGGCCCTAGTGTGCTATATGTTTCCATCTGTCAGTGGCCCTAGTGTGCTATATGTTTCCATCTGTCAGTGGCCCTAGTGTGTTATATGTTTCCATCTGTCAGTGGCCCTAGTGTGCTATATGTTTCCATCTGTCAGTGGCCCTAGTGTGTTATATGTTTCCATCTGTCAGTGGCCCTAGTGTGCTATATGTTTCCATCTGTCAGTGGCCCTAGTGTGCTATATGTTTCCATCTGTCAGTGGCCCTAGTGTGTTATATGTTTCCATCTGTCAGTGGCCCTAGTGTGTTATATGTTTCCATCTGTCAGTGGCCCTAGTGTGCTATATGTTTCCATCTGTCAGTGGCCCTAGTGTGTTATGTTTCCATCTGTTAGTGGCCCTAGTGTGGTATATGTTTCCTTCTGTTAGTGGCCCTAGTGTGCTATATGTTTCCATCTGTCAGTGGCCCTAGTGTGCTATATGTTTCCATCTGTCAGTGGCCCTAGTGTGGTATATGTTTCCATCTGTCAGTGGCCCTAGTGTGTTATATGTTTCCATCTGTCAGTGGCCCTAGTGTGTTAAATGTTTCCATCTGTCAGTGGCCCTAGTGTGCTATATGTTTCCATCTGTCAGTGGCCCTAGTGTGTTAAATGTTTCCATCTGTCAGTGGCCCTAGTGTGCTATATGTTTCCATCTGTCAGTGGCCCTAGTGTGCTATATGTTTCCATCTGTCAGTGGCCCTAGTGTGTTATATGTTTCCATCTGTCAGTGGCCTTAGTGTGTTAAATGTTTCCATCTGTCAGTGGCCCTAGTATGCTATATGTTTCCATCTGTCAGTGGCCCTAGTGTGCTATATGTTTCCATCTGTCAGTGGCCCTAGTGTGTTATATGTTTCCATCTGTCAGTGGCCTTAGTGTGTTAAATGTTTCCATCTGTCAGTGGCCCTAGTGTGCTATATGTTTCCATCTGTCAGTGGCCCTAGTGTGCTATGTTTCCATCTGTCAGTGGCCCTAGTGTGTTATGTTTCCATCTGTCAGTGGCCCTAGTGTGTTATATGTTTCCATCTGTCAGTGGCCTTAGTGTGTTAAATGTTTCCATCTGTCAGTGGCCCTAGTGTGTTATATGTTTCCATCTGTCAGTGGCCCTATTGTGCTATATGTTTCCATCTGTCAGTGGCCCTAGTGTGGTATATGTTTCCACCTGTTAGCGGCCTTAGTGTGCTATATGTTTCCATCTGTCAGTAGCCCCAGTGTGCTATATGTTTCCATCTGTCAGTGGCCCTAGTGTGCTATATGTTTCCATCTGTCAGTGGCCCTAGTGTGCTATGTTTCCATCTGTCAGTGGCCCTAGTGTGCTATGTTTCCATCTGTCAGTGGCCCTAATGTGCTATATGTTTCCATCTGTCAGTGGCCCTAGTGCGCTATATGTTTCCATCTGTCAGTGGCCCTAGTGTGTTATATGTTTCCATCTGTCAGCGGCCCTAGTGTGCTATATGTTTCCATCTGTCAGTAGCCCTAGTTTGCTATATGTTTCCATCTGTCAGTGGCCCTAGTGTGCTATATGTTTCCATCTGTCAGTGGCCCTAGTGTGTTAAATATTTCCATCTGTTAGTGGCCCTAGTGTGTTATATGTTTCCATCTGTCAGTGTCCTTAGTGTGCTATATGTTTCCATCTGTCAGTGGCCCTAGTGTGCTATATGTTTCCATCTGTCACAGGCCCTAGTGTGTTAATTGTTTCCATCTGTCAGTGGCCCTAGTGTGCTATATGTTTCCATCTGTCAGTGGCCCTAGTGTGCTATATGTTTCCATCTGTCAGTGGCCCTAGTGTGTTTTATGTTTCCATCTGTTAGTTGCCCTAGTGTGGTATATGTTTCCATCTGTCAGTTGCCCTAATGTGCTATATGTTTCCATCTGTCAGTGGCCCTAGTGTGCTATATGTTTCCATCTGTCAGTGGCCCTAGTGTGTTATATGTTTCCATCTGTCAGTGGCCCTAGTGTGTTATATGTTTCCATCTGTCAGTGGCCCTAGTGTGCTATATGTTTCCATCTGTCAGTGGCCCTAGTGTGCTATATGTTTCCATCTGTCAGTGGCCCTAGTGTGCTATATGTTTCCATCTGTCAGTGGCCCTAGTGTGTTAAATGTTTCCATCTGTCAGTGGCCCTAGTGTGCTATATGTTTCCATCTGTCAGTGGCCCTAGTGTGTTAAATGTTTCCATCTGTCAGTGGCCCTAGTGTGGTATATGTTTCCATCTGTCAGTGGCCCTAGTGTGCTATATGTTTCCATCTGTCAGTGGCCCTAGTGTGCTATATGTTTCCATCTGTCAGTGGCCCTAGTGTGTTATATGTTTCCATCTGTCAGTGGCCCTAGTGTGCTATATGTTTCCATCTGTCAGTGGCCCTAGTGTGTTAAATGTTTCCATCTGTCAGTGGCCCTAGTGTGCTATATGTTTCCATCTGTCAGTGGCCCTAGTGTGTTATATGTTTCCATCTGTTAGTGGCCCTAGTGTGGTATATGTTTCCATCTGTCAGTGGCCCTAGCGTGCTATATGTTTCCATCTGTCAGTGGCCCTAGTGTGTTATATGTTTCCATCTGTCAGTGGCCCTAGTGTGTTATATGTTTCCATCTGTCAGTGGCCCTAGTGTGTTATATGTTTCCATCTGTCAGTGGCCCTAGTGTGCTATATGTTTCCATCTGTCAGTGGCCCTAGTGTGCTATATGTTTCCATCTGTCAGTGGCCCTAGTGTGTTATATGTTTCCATCTGTCAGTGGCCCTAGTGTGTTATATGTTTCCATCTGTCAGTGGCCCTAGTGTGCTATATGTTTCCACCTGTCAGTGGCCCTAGTGTGTTATGTTTCCATCTGTTAGTGGCCCTAGTGTGGTATATGTTTCCTTCTGTTAGTGGCCCTAGTGTGCTATATGTTTCCATCTGTCAGTGGCCCTAGTGTGCTATATGTTTCCATCTGTCAGTGGCCCTAGTGTGTTATATGTTTCCATCTGTCAGTGGCCCTAGTGTGTTAAATGTTTCCATCTGTCAGTGGCCCTAGTGTGTTAAATGTTTCCATCTGTCAGTGGCCCTAGTGTGCTATATGTTTCCATCTGTCAGTGGCCCTAGTGTGTTATATGTTTCCATCTGTCAGTGGCCCTAGTGTGCTATATGTTTCCATCTGTCAGTGGCCCTAGTGTGCTATATGTTTCCATCTGTCAGTGGCCCTAGTGTGCTATATTTTTCCATCTGTCAGTGGCCCTAGTGTGTTATATGTTTCCATCTGTCAGTGGCCCTAGTGTGTTATATGTTTCCATCTGTCAGTGGCCCTATTGTGCTATATGTTTCCATCTGTCAGTGGCCCTAGTGTGCTATATGTTTCCATCTGTCAGTGGCCCTAGTGTGTTATATGTTTCCATCTGTCAGTGGCCCTAGTGTGCTATATGTTTCCATCTGTCAGTGGCCCTAGTGTGCTATATGTTTCCATCTGTCAGTGGCTCTAGTGTGCTATATGTTTCCATCTGTCAGTGGCCCTAGTGTGTTATATGTTTCCATCTGTCAGTGGCCCTAGTGTGCTATATGTTTCCACCTGTCAGTGGCCCTAGTGTGTTATGTTTCCATCTGTTAGTGGCCCTAGTGTGCTATATGTTTCCATCTGTCAGTGGCCCTAGTGTGCTATATGTTTCCATCTGTCAGTGGCCCTAGTGTGCTATATGTTTCCATCTGTCAGTGGCCCTAGTGTGTTATATGTTTCCATCTGTCAGTGGCCCTAGTGTGCTATATGTTTCCATCTGTCAGTGGCCCTAGTGTGCTATATGTTTCCATCTGTCAGTGGCCCTAGTGTGTTATATGTTTCCATCTGTCAGTGGCCTTAGTGTGTTAAATGTTTCCATCTGTCAGTGGCCCTAGTGTGCTATATGTTTCCATCTGTCAGTGGCCCTAGTGTGCTATATGTTTCCATCTGTCAGTGGCCCTAGTGTGCTATATGTTTCCATCTGTCAGTGGCCCTAGTGTGCTATATTTTTCCATCTGTCAGTGGCCCTAGTGTGTTATATGTTTCCATCTGTTAGTTGCCCTAGTGTGGTATATGTTTCCATCTGTCAGTTGCCCTAATGTGCTATATGTTTCCATCTGTCAGTGGCCCTAGTGTGCTATATGTTTCCATCTGTCAGTGGCCCTAGTGTGTTATATGTTTCCATCTGTCAGTGGCCCTAGTGTGCTATATGTTTCCATCTGTCAGTGGCCCTAGTGTGCTATATGTTTCCATCTGTCAGTGGCCCTAGTGTGCTATATGTTTCCATCTGTCAGTGGCCCTAGTGTGTTATATGTTTCCATCTGTCAGTGGCCCTAGTGTGGTATATGTTTCCATCTGTCAGTGGCCCTAGTGTGCTATATGTTTCCATCTGTCAGTGGCCCTAGTGTGCTATATGTTTCCATCTGTCAGTGGCCCTAGTGTGTTATATGTTTCCATCTGTCAGTGGCCCTAGTGTGCTATATGTTTCCATCTGTCAGTGGCCCTAGTGTGTTATATGTTTCCATCTGTTAGTGGCCCTAGTGTGGTATATGTTTCCATCTGTCAGTGGCCCTAGCGTGCTATATGTTTCCATCTGTCAGTGGCCCTAGTGTGTTATATGTTTCCATCTGTCAGTGGCCCTAGTGTGTTATATGTTTCCATCTGTCAGTGGCCCTAGTGTGTTATATGTTTCCATCTGTCAGTGGCCCTAGTGTGCTATATGTTTCCATCTGTCAGTGGCCCTAGTGTGCTATATGTTTCCATCTGTCAGTGGCCCTAGTGTGTTATATGTTTCCATCTGTCAGTGGCCCTAGTGTGTTATATGTTTCCATCTGTCAGTGGCCCTAGTGTGCTATATGTTTCCACCTGTCAGTGGCCCTAGTGTGTTATGTTTCCATCTGTTAGTGGCCCTAGTGTGGTATATGTTTCCTTCTGTTAGTGGCCCTAGTGTGCTATATGTTTCCATCTGTCAGTGGCCCTAGTGTGCTATATGTTTCCATCTGTCAGTGGCCCTAGTGTGCTATATGTTTCCATCTGTCAGTGGCCCTAGTGTGTTAAATGTTTCCATCTGTCAGTGGCCCTAGTGTGCTATATGTTTCCATCTGTCAGTGGCCCTAGTGTGCTATATGTTTCCATCTGTCAGTGGCCCTAGTGTGTTATATGTTTCCATCTGTCAGTGGCCTTAGTGTGTTAAATGTTTCCATCTGTCAGTGGCCCTAGTATGCTATATGTTTCCATCTGTCAGTGGCCCTAGTGTGCTATATGTTTCCATCTGTCAGTGGCCCTAGTGTGTTATATGTTTCCATCTGTCAGTGGCCTTAGTGTGTTAAATGTTTCCATCTGTCAGTGGCCCTAGTGTTCTATATGTTTCCATCTGTCAGTGGCCCTAGTGTGCTATGTTTCCATCTGTCAGTAGCCCTAGTGTGTTATGTTTCCATCTGTCAGTGGCCCTAGTGTGTTATATGTTTCCATCTGTCAGTGGCCTTAGTGTGTTAAATGTTTCCATCTGTCAGTGGCCCTAGTGTGTTATATGTTTCCATCTGTCAGTGGCCCTATTGTGCTATATGTTTCCATCTGTCAGTGGCCCTAGTGTGGTATATGTTTCCACCTGTTAGCGGCCTTAGTGTGCTATATGTTTCCATCTGTCAGTAGCCCCAGTGTGCTATATGTTTCCATCTGTCAGTGGCCCTAGTGTGCTATATGTTTCCATCTGTCAGTGGCCCTAGTGTGCTATGTTTCCATCTGTCAGTGGCCCTAGTGTGCTATGTTTCCATCTGTCAGTGGCCCTAATGTGCTATATGTTTCCATCTGTCAGTGGCCCTAGTGCGCTATATGTTTCCATCTGTCAGTGGCCCTAGTGTGTAATATGTTTCCATCTGTCATCGGCCCTAGTGTGTTATATGTTTCCATCTGTCAGTAGCCCTAGTTTGCTATATGTTTCCATCTGTCAGTGGCCCTAGTGTGCTATATGTTTCCATCTGTCAGTGGCCCTAGTGTGTTAAATATTTCCATCTGTTAGTGGCCCTAGTGTGTTATATGTTTCCATCTGTCAGTGTCCTTAGTGTGCTATATGTTTCCATCTGTCAGTGGCCCTAGTGTGCTATATGTTTCCATCTGTCAGTGGCCCTAGTGTGTTAATTGTTTCCATCTGTCAGTGGCCCTAGTGTGCTATATGTTTCCATCTGTCAGTGGCCCTAGTGTGCTATATGTTGCCATCTGTCAGTGGCCCTAGTGTGTTTTATGTTTCCATCTGTTAGTTGCCCTAGTGTGGTATATGTTTCCATCTGTCAGTTGCCCTAATGTGCTATATGTTTCCATCTGTCAGTGGCCCTAGTGTGCTATATGTTTCCATCTGTCAGTGGCCCTAGTGTGTTATATGTTTCCATCTGTCAGTGGCCCTAGTGTGCTATATGTTTCCATCTGTCAGTGGCCCTAGTGTGCTATATGTTTCCATCTGTCAGTGGCTCTAGTGTGCTATATGTTTCCATCTGTCAGTGGCCCTAGTGTGTTATATGTTTCCATCTGTCAGTGGCCCTAGTGTGTAATATGTTTCCATCTGTCAGTGGCCCTAGTGTGGTATATGTTTCCATCTGTCAGTGGCCCTAGTGTGCTATGTTTCCATCTGTCAGTGGCCCTAGTGTGCTATGTTTCCATCTGTCAGTGGCCCTAGTGTGTTAAATATTTCCATCTGTCAGTGGCCCTAGTGTGCTATATGTTTCCATCTGTCAGTGGCCCTAGTGTGTTATATGTTTCCATCTGTCAGTGGCCCTAGTGTGGTATATGTTTCCATCTGTCAGTGGCCCTAGTGTGCTATATGTTTCCATCTGTCAGTGGCCCTAGTGTGCTATATGTTTCCATCTGTCAGTGGCCCTAGTGTGTTATATGTTTCCATCTGTCAGTGGCCCTAGTGTGTTATATGTTTCCATCTGTCAGTGGCCCTAGTGTGTTATATGTTTCCATCTGTCAGTGGCCCTAGTGTGCTATATGTTTTCATCTGTCAGTGGCCCTAGTGTGCTATATGTTTCCATCTGTCAGTGGCCCTAGTGTGTTATATGTTTCCATCTGTCAGTGGCCCTAGTGTGTTATATGTTTCCATCTGTCAGTGGCCCTAGTGTGCTATATGTTTCCACCTGTCAGTGGCCCTAGTGTGTTATGTTTCCATCTGTTAGTGGCCCTAGTGTGGTATATGTTTCCTTCTGTTAGTGGCCCTAGTGTGCTATATGTTTCCATCTGTCAGTGGCCCTAGTGTGCTATATGTTTCCATCTGTCAGTGGCCCTAGTGTGTTATATGTTTCCATCTGTCAGTGGCCCTAGTGTGTTATATGTTTCCATCTGTCAGTGGCCCTAGTGTGTTATATGTTTCCATCTGTCAGTGGCCCTAGTGTGCTATATGTTTCCATCTGTCAGTGGCCCTAGTGTGCTATATGTTTCCATCTGTTAGTGGCCCTAGTGTGCTATATGTTTCCATCTGTCAGTGGCCCTAGTGTGCTATATGTTTCCATCTGTCAGTGGCCCTAGTGTGCTATATGTTTCCATCTGTCAGTGGCCCTAGTGTGTTATATGTTTCCATCTGTCAGTGGCCCTAGTGTGTTATATGTTTCCATCTGTCAGTGGCCCTAGTGTGTTATATGTTTCCATCTGTCAGTGGCCCTAGTGTGCTATATGTTTCCATCTGTCAGTGGCCCTAGTGTGTTATATGTTTCCATCTGTCAGTGGCCTTAGTGTGTTATATGTTTCCATCTGTCAGTGGCCCTAGTGTGCTATATGTTTCCATCTGTCAGTGGCCCTAGTGTGCTATATGTTTCCATCTGTCAGTGGCCCTAGTGTGTTATATGTTTCCATCTGTCAGTGGCCCTAGTGTGTTATATGTTTCCATCTGTCAGTGGCCCTAGTGTGTTATATGTTTCCATCTGTCAGTGGCCCTAGTGTGCTATATGTTTCCATCTGTCAGTGGCCCTAGTGTGTTAAATGTTTCCATCTGTCAGTGGCCCTAGTGTGCTATATGTTTCCATCTGTCAGTGGCCCTAGTGTGCTATATGTTTCCATCTGTCAGTGGCCCTAGTGTGTTATATGTTTCCATCTGTCAGTGGCCCTAGTGTGTTATATGTTTCCATCTGTCAGTGGCCCTAGTATGCTATATGTTTCCATCTGTCAGTGGCCCTAGTGTGCTATATGTTTCCATCTGTCAGTGGCCCTAGTGTGTTATATGTTTCCATCTGTCAGTGGCCTTAGTGTGTTAAATGTTTCCATCTGTCAGTGGCCCTAGTGTGCTATATGTTTCCATCTGTCAGTGGCCCTAGTGTGCTATGTTTCCATCTGTCAGTGGCCCTAGTGTGTTATGTTTCCATCTGTCAGTGGCCCTAGTGTGTTATATGTTTCCATCTGTCAGTGGCCTTAGTGTGTTAAATGTTTCCATCTGTCAGTGGCCCTAGTGTGTTATATGTTTCCATCTGTCAGTGGCCCTATTGTGCTATATGTTTCCATCTGTCAGTGGCCCTAGTGTGGTATATGTTTCCACCTGTTAGCGGCCTTAGTGTGCTATATGTTTCCATCTGTCAGTAGCCCCAGTGTGCTATATGTTTCCATCTGTCAGTGGCCCTAGTGTGCTATATGTTTCCATCTGTCAGTGGCCCTAGTGTGCTATGTTTCCATCTGTCAGTGGCCCTAGTGTGCTATGTTTCCATCTGTCAGTGGCCCTAATGTGCTATATGTTTCCATCTGTCAGTGGCCCTAGTGCGCTATATGTTTCCATCTGTCAGTGGCCCTAGTGTGTTATATGTTTCCATCTGTCAGCGGCCCTAGTGTGCTATATGTTTCCATCTGTCAGTAGCCCTAGTTTGCTATATGTTTCCATCTGTCAGTGGCCCTAGTGTGCTATATGTTTCCATCTGTCAGTGGCCCTAGTGTGTTAAATATTTCCATCTGTTAGTGGCCCTAGTGTGTTATATGTTTCCATCTGTCAGTGTCCTTAGTGTGCTATATGTTTCCATCTGTCAGTGGCCCTAGTGTGCTATATGTTTCCATCTGTCAGTGGCCCTAGTGTGTTAATTGTTTCCATCTGTCAGTGGCCCTAGTGTGCTATATGTTTTCATCTGTCAGTGGCCCTAGTGTGCTATATGTTGCCATCTGTCAGTGGCCCTAGTGTGTTTTATGTTTCCATCTGTTAGTTGCCCTAGTGTGGTATATGTTTCCATCTGTCAGTTGCCCTAATGTGCTATATGTTTCCATCTGTCAGTGGCCCTAGTGTGCTATATGTTTCCATCTGTCAGTGGCCCTAGTGTGATATATGTTTCCATCTGTCAGTGGCCCTAGTGTGCTATATGTTTCCATCTGTCAGTGGCCCTAGTGTGCTATATGTTTCCATCTGTCAGTGGCCCTAGTGTGCTATATGTTTCCATCTGTCAGTGGCCCTAGTGTGTTATATGTTTCCATCTGTCAGTGGCCCTAGTGTGCTATATGTTTCCATCTGTCAGTGGCCCTAGTGTGCTATGTTTCCATCTGTCAGTGGCCCTAGTGTGCTATATGTTTCCATCTGTCAGTGGCCCTAGTGTGTTATATGTTTCCATCTGTCAGTGGCCCTAGTGTGCTATATGTTTCCATCTGTCAGTGGCCCTAGTGTGCTATATGTTTCCATCTGTCAGTGGCCCTAGTGTGCTATATGTTTCCATCTGTCAGTGGCCCTAGTGTGGTATATGTTTCCATCTGTCAGTGGACCTAGTGTGCTATATGTTTCCATCTGTTAGTGGCCCTAGTGTGTTATATGTTTCCATCTGTCAGTGTCCTTAGTGTGCTATATGTTTCCATCTGTCAGTGGCCCTAGTGTGCTATATGTTTTCATCTGTCAGTGGCCCTAGTGTGCTATATGTTTCCATCTCTCAGTGGCCCTAGTGTGTTATGTTTCCATCTGTTAGTGGCCCTAGTGTGGTATATGTTTCCTTCTGTTAGTGGCCCTAGTGTGCTATATGTTTCCATCTGTCAGTGGCCCTAGTGTGCTATATGTTTCCATCTGTCAGTGGCCCTAGTGTGTTATATGTTTCCATCTGTCAGTGGCCCTAGTGTGTTATATGTTTCCATCTGTCAGTGGCCCTAGTGTGTTAAATGTTTCCATCTGTCAGTGGCCCTAGTGTGCTATATGTTTCCTTCTATCAGTGGCCCTAGTGTGTTATATGTTTCCATCTGTTAGTGGCCCTAGTGTGCTATATGTTTCCATCTGTCAGTGGCCCTAGTGTGCTATATGTATCCATCTGTCAGTGGCCCTAGTGTGCTATATTTTTCCATCTGTCAGTGGCCCTAGTGTGTTATATGTTTCCATCTGTCAGTGGCCCTAGTGTGTTAAATGTTTCCATCTGTCAGTGGCCCTAGTGTGCTATATGTTTCCATCTGTCAGTGGCCCTAGTGTGTTATATGTTTCCATCTGTCAGTGGCCCTAGTGTGCTATATGTTTCCATCTGTCAGTTGCCCTAGTGTGCTATATGTTTCCATCTGTCATTGGCCCTAGTGTGGAATATGTTCCCATCTGTCAGTGGCCCTAGTGTGCTATATGTTTCCATCTGTCAGTGGCCTAGTTGTGCTATATGTTTCCAATTTTCAGTGGCCTTACAAGTGTGCTATATAATTTCCATCTGTCAGTGGCCCTATGTGGGTATATGTTTCCATCTGTCAGTGGCCTAATTATGTTATATGTTTCCATCTGTTGGTGGCCCTAGTGTGCTAAATGTTTCCATCCTGGTCAGTGGCCCTAGTGTGCTATGCATGTTTACATCTGTAGTGGCCCTAGTGTGGTATATGTTTCCATCTGTCAGTGGCCCTAGTGTGCTATATGGTGTTTACATTCATGTAGCATCTGTCCCATCTATCAGTGGCCCTAAGATGTGCTATATCTATTAATTGAGTGTGGTGTTGTTCCATCTGTCCAGTGGCCATAGTGTGAGGTATATGTTCCCTATAAGTGTTTACTGTCATCTGTCAGTGGCCCTAAAGTGTACAGTATGTTTCCATCTGTCAGTGGCCCTAGTGTGTTACAATGTTTCCATCTGTCAGTGGCCCTAGTGTGCTATATGTTTCCATCTGTCAGTGGCCCTAGTGTGCTATATGTTTCCATCTGTCAGTGGCCCTAGTGTGCTATATGTTTCCATCTGTCAGTGGCCCTAGTGTGCTATATGTTTCCATCTGTCAGTGGCCCTAGTGTGCTATATGTTTCCATCTGTCAGTGGCCTAGTCTGCTTAAAGTTTCCTTCTGTCATTGGAACCATTGAGGATAAGAGAGAGAGTTGAGATCATATTTGCACCTATTATTATCTGTCATTGGAACCATTGAGGATAAGAGAGAGAGAGAGTTGAGATCATATTTGCACCATCATTATCTGTCCACTTGCTCCTGTTGAAGACCACCCTGTCTAATACCAAATTCAATTATTTTGAATTAAAAAACATATCTGCATTTATTTGTCTTAAATCAAATTACTAAATATGATCCCTATATTTACAGACAATAGTAAAGTCAAACTATGGCCATATAATTTCAGGGTAGATTGTGTAGAGTCTGTTGCATTTATTATGTTCTGCAAAGAACTATGTTGAATTACATTGCATAGGTCATGGCAACTAAAACTGATATTTTACTCTGTTAGTATTTGTCTTAAATTGTGTTCCAGATTTGTTTAGAAATAAATTTCTCGGATAACTCAATTTTCTTGTTTTGACTGAAATGTTAGAGAAAAAAAAAGTTTCAAACCATTGTAGGATTTGTCTAAACTATTAATTTATTAAGAGGATCCTTGTTATATTCTCTTTTAAACAAAATGTGTTATATGATGTTTTATGAATGAAGTGATGGATCTAAGCAAATATTTTCTAAGTGTTTTGTGAATGTTGAATGAAATGTAATTTATAAAAAATATTCAAATCTATAAATGGGACGTAATTACCTGGTAATACTGAAATAGTTTAAAATAAATTTACTTAACAAAAAGTCAATCAATTGTTTGAAATTTGTTTTGTGGCGCACTGGGTGGATTCTAGGTTATTGACATTGGGCCTCAACCTCTCAAAGTACGCACCTAAAGGACAATACCCAGTACGGAACTGGGCAATTAGTGCCTGCTCGATCCTCCTGAGCCCCACCCAGGGGTCAGTTTTGGACGGCAGCTCCATCTGACTTCGGACATTTATGCCCGTCACACCATTGTCCCAACTCGAGAACCACTGAGTTCGCTCAAAGAGCCTGATCTTGGTACGCGCTGCCTCAAGTGAGTTCTATTCCGCACCCACGGGCTGCGCTTGCAAGGAAGTCGGGCCGGTCATTCCCGGGCACGTCCAAATGCAGGTATCTAAAACTTTTCTTTTTTAAATATACAAACAACATATCATATTTACCATTTTAATATACAAACAACATATCTCATTTACCATTTAAATATACAAACATATCACATTTACCATTTAAATATTCAAACAACAGATCACATTTACCATTTAAATATTCAAACAACATATCACATTTACTATTTAAATATTCAAACAACATATCATATTTACCATTTAAATATTCAAACAACATATCACATTTACCATTTAAATACAATGCTGTAAAAAATGTAAACACAGTAGCGACATTAAAGAGTGCAACTTGGGCGACAGCACTTGGAGATTATATTATTAACAGAAGCAAAACTTAAAGTTTCAAGTCTGATATATTCAGATCAACTATTAAAGAAGCTGTTAAACTTAAAAAAAAAAAAGAAATGAAGAAAACACTATATTTAGAAAGCTGGTCACTGCACTTTGATGGTAAACGTATTAGTCAGCAAGAATATCAAGTGTTAGTGATGAGGAATAATCAAAGAGAAGTTAAGTTACAAGCACTAGATCTACCAGATGGAAAAGCAGACACTGTTGTTATAGTTATAACAGCTATTCTCGATGAATACAATTTATGGAAGAGTATAAAGATGACTGTAGCGGACACTACGAATGTAAACACTGGAAGAAGGAATGGGATTGTCAGTCAGGTACAAAGATTTTTTACTGAAAGAAACTGGAAGAACCACAATGTATAGGTTGTCAACATCATGTTCTTGACCGAGCCCTTCCCGTAGTTATTGATGAAGAGTTTGGAGGAAACAACAAGTCGCCCAATATCGAATATCCGTTTACCCAATAACTTGTAAAGAACTACGAACAGCTCAGGAAGAATTTCAAGTATGGTAAATAAGTGATTACTGAAACAGCAGGATAGCGTAATGATATGAAATTTCTATTTCATTATCTCGGGTATTCCGCTTTTTGAAGAATCTGAAGTATTTCCTAATGTGAAGTTTTAGAAAATACCTAAATTAAATAATGCAAGATGGAATTCCTGTGCAATACTAGCTCTTTTGACATTTATTCTTCTACCAGAGAGAAGAGACTCACTACTCGACATTTGTAGATTCATCTCTTACTGATGGGTGGACCATTGGTTTACAGACCAAATGTACAATGCAGATAATTATCGGAAGCTATGTAGTAGTTTGCACGGTCTTGAAAAAGAAACTCAGTGAAAAAGTTTTGGAATCAGGAATCATCAAGACTGGAAATTCCAGAACAAATCAATGCACAGAACGAGCAATCAAGTGTCTTAAAGATCTTTTTGACATCTGTAAAAAGAAATAGAACCTCCAGCTTAGATTTATTTTGTCTAACTGATCATAACAATTGTATGTTACGTTTTAATTAAGCTGAACACTATACAATATTTTTTCGATATAAACAGTAGATTTTCATACGGCGGCAGATTGTTTTGGAAAAAGATCGTGTTTTCTTTTTTAAATCATTCATGAACGGGAAATTTTGTTCGGAATCTGACCAATTTGAATTCTTATTCTAAAGCATCACGGCACTAAACACCTCAAACGCCACTGGTGGGTCACGTCCAAATTTAAATGTCTAATTAACAGATGACATTCTAAGTCTACATAATAGCACCTCTATGTCTCTATCTAACTAACAGATGGAGATTCTAAGTCTACAAGGTAATACGAGAAATATATCTACAAAGTAGTACGGGAATCTATCTACAAAGTAAGACAGTGAATCTATCTACAAAGTAAGACAGGGAATCTATCTACAAAGTAAGACAGGGAATCTGTCTACAAAGTAAGACATGGAATCTATCTACAAAGACAGGGAATATATCTACTAAGTAAGGCAGGGAATCTATCTATTAAGTAAGACATGTAATCTATCTACAAAGTAAGACAGGGAATCTATCTACACAGTAAGACAGAGAATCTATCTATAAAGTAAATATTTTAGCTATATATATATATATATATATATATATATATATATCATGATGTTCACTTTGGATTAATACAAAATATAATTGTAAATGTAACATTCATTTTACCTTTATTATACTTTACAGACCAATCGTTTTGAATAACAGCAGAAAAAAGTACTTTATTGATGTAATGTGTGGTAGAGTATAATATATTAAAGTACATCTTGTAGTTTGTATCTGCCCTTCAATTTAACAAAAAAAATGTTCCATCAATACAGCGGCAGATGCAGAAGAAAATATCAGGCCTCTCAAAAAAGACTTCCGTCTGTCATCCAACATGGCGGCATAAACAATTCATCCAAGATGGCGGCATAAACAATTCAAAGATGGCAGAAACTTTTACTGATCCGGCTACCAACTGGCCAGCCGAGTAAGAATTAACTCCTACATGGCTGCCAGAAATGACATTGGACCAGCCATATGTTTAGTGCCGAGGTGACAAAACACCATACACTAACATACGGCAGGTGAGATCATGAATGCCAAATGGCAATCACAATGTAATACTGTTTTCGACCGCCTCAATCATTACCAAAGGGCAATAAAGCGATCTTAGGAGAGGTTACACAAAATCATGCCAAACTATTTTTAGAGCATTTTCGAAAAAAAAATGCTCTATTTGTCTGTCTGTCTGTCCGTCATCACCCTAGATCTCAACAACCATAAGTCCTAGACCCATGATGTATATATCATTTTGTAGGTCTTGGCCTGCCAAGAAATGACTTTTTTCCATTTCGCGATCTGACCTCTCAGGGCCGTAAAAGGGGCCTTAGTACCGTTTTTTACTATATAAGCTATATTAATAAAGGAGCGCTATATCTCAGCAACTATGAGTCTTAGACCCATGATGTATATATCATTTTGTAGGTCTTGGCCTGCCATGTGTACATCAAAAGTTCATTTCGCGAAAAGACCTCTGAGGACCGGGCTTCAGGGCTCATAAGGGGCTTATATATTATATATACACCTTGTACGTTCAATAGCCCGTTCGTTTGGTGCGAAATACTGCAGCACGTAGTTTCACCAAGATTTATTAAGAAACTCGTCAAATGAAATAGTAAGCTTGTGTTCTGAGTTTAATTGAAAGTATCAGAGCTATGCAACAATTGACGGAGTTTTCGGACGATTAAATGACTATAATTTCGAATGTTTTTAATTATGAGTCCTATTTCAGTAACCACAAACCACTTGTAGTTAGATTTAAGAGAAAATAATTTTTTTTCAAATATAAAGAAACGTCTTTATAAATATTTTTTTACAGATATATGCATTACACAATTGAATTTATAAACATTTCCAAAATTTACAAATATTTACTGAAAGATAGCATACGTACTGATACATAACATGAAAATGCGCTAACACGTCCTGTGTCCAGAATGGAACAGGCTTAATTGCTTGTTTTTTTTTTAATAATTTTTTTTTAACGCCGCCATTGCCAGCATGGTAGGGTGTTGTGTGCCTACCACACCAGCATTGTTGGCGGCACTGATGCACGTCTGCCATGCCTACAGAGCGGGGGGGGGGTGAGTGTGCCACTCGAACAGAGGGGAGGGTGTAGTGTGCCTATACCCCCAGCCCGAAATGGCAGGCTGCGCAGGTGTGCTTGAGTGGGACGGAGTGGAAGGGTGTTGTGTGCCGACCACATCCGTCACCACCACCAGCTGTGAATACTGCGGTCTCGGATAGTCCTCACTGACCACAGTACCACCACCGTCGCAAGTAATGTTTTTTTTTCCTGACTAGAGATCCGCTATGATCTATCCCCCGTGAATCATGGTATGTCTCAGACCAGGAAGGAGAGTTCACAAAATATCATGCCAAAATATTTTGTGATACTCTTTGAAACAAAATGCAGCGAAACGTAGTTCCATAGGTCTATGTATATATTACAGTATCGTAATACATTTAATGTGTTCAATTTGTTATTAAGCGATCATAAAAGAAATATCTACAGAAATCGTTTAATTAATATTCTGTGTTATGTTTCACAATCTAAATTTTAAATTAAAATTATGGATACCTCAATATAATGAAATATTTATATTGTTTAAATTGTTTTTATTTCTAATATATGTCTATTTCTAATGTACAATTATTTCCCTTTATTACTAACCTAAAATATGTCACATTTTTTTTTCATTTTTTTGACTATTACGTCACATGAATGAATTGAATAAGGGTTGAGTTTCAGTAGCGCCGTGCACAACGTTTACAATGCAAACTAACCCATTTATGATGGGGGCTTCACACAGAGGGTGTATGGAGGGAGCCCAGTTTGAGGAGGGCCCCCAAAATATTTTTTAAACTCAATATTAAGTACGTTATGTCATGTCAAAATGTAGTGGCTCCCGAAGATGCCTAAAATCCCTTGGTTCGGCATTGGCTTCACAGAACTATAATGTTGAAAGCTTTGATGTGTCTGTCTTTTTTAAGAGGCCTAATGTTTTATGCGTCTGCGGCCTCAACTGCATTGATGGAATACTATGTTTTTAATTGAAGGTCAGCTAAAAGCTACACAACGATTCTTTCTTCTCGGGACCAAGCTTGAGAAGCGTCAAAACATTATCCCATGTCAAAATGCAGGGGCAGCCCCCAAAGAGGCCAAGCCCACCGGGCCCCTAAATCCCTAGGTTCTGCACTGCCGGGTCGGCAATTTTTCTTAGTTAATTGTACTATGCTACAATTTGTATATCAGTAAATGAACCACCTGTTAAACATGTAGCGTTTTGCTTAACACAAGCCAAGCACTCACTCACGTCTCTATTTTTTTTTAAATACGTCATGTTGAACATCATAAAACATTAAATGAATAACTGTTTGGAAAGGAGTCCATTAAAATATTATGAAGGAATATGATTTTAAGAGTTGTTGTTTATGTTTACCCATAGTGAGGATTATTTTCTTTGGGAGGAACTATTTAACATATGAACTTTATTTGATGTATTATTAGGTGTCCCTTAGGTATATGACTTCAGAACAGCACTTGTATGGCATACCATCAACAGATGAGTTTTTATTGTAGAAACACAAAACCATATTAAATTTATTAAAAAAATTGAAAAATGTCACCCACCAAACATTTTGAAGTTTTAGAAAAATTGACATTTGTTAATAATTT
Organism: Bulinus truncatus; assembly: GCA_021962125.1. Classification (NCBI taxonomy): domain Eukaryota; kingdom Metazoa; phylum Mollusca; class Gastropoda; family Planorbidae; genus Bulinus; species Bulinus truncatus. Next base: position 4,727,456 of record JAGDYQ010000048.1, on the reverse strand, counting down.
CAAGTATTGTTTCATAAACGTTTATTTGTAAAAATAAAATGTAAATTCAGTTTCTCTGGTGAGTGGCAAAGGGGAATAATATCTTGCAGAACTTTTATTGCTCTTTCTGCACAAACATTGGAGTGAGTATTGAAGACAGCGCAACCCTTTTGGATAATCATTCACAGCATGGAAAAGAAGTTCATATTGTTCAGCTTTGTAATGATGATCACTAAACCAGGCATCACTCCAATGTCCACATATAAATTCACACAATTTCTGAAGGTTCTTTAGTTCATCAGGCAATAGTATGAAAGCCAACAATGCAAAAATTGCTCGAGAGTTCCATCAGGCGTTGCTGAGGCCAGGCAGTGCGCTAAAATTAACTTTTGGCATTTGTTGAGAACTCTTAAAATGCTTAAAAACGCAAATTAGATGGTGCAAAAATTTCATATCATCTCTCCAATCTATTTCCTGTTTTTCTAAAATTGGAGCACATTTCTTTGTTTTACTTTCAAAATCTTTCATAATCTTTAAGTATCTTATTTACAAATGGATAATTTGTGTTAGGAGACTCAGTTGAATCACCGAGCAATGCATCACACACGTGTCTAAGAACACGATCAAGTATGTGGTGCTGACAACCTATAAAGACTGGTGCAGACTCACCATGTTGAACAAACAGTTTCTGAAGTTTCACCACAACACCAGACTTCGACCCTGTATTAACATTTGTAGTGTCTGACACTATCATCTTTATAGCTGACCATAAGTTATATTCATCTAAAACTTTTTGAATGGCAGATCCGATCGTAGCAGCTTTGCCATCAGGTAAAACTAAGACGGCTCGATAGACACCTGACTGAGAAGGTGTTGCTATTTTTACGCCGGACTTATGCAAAATTTTGCTTACTAATGCTGCTCTTCGAACTGGTAGTTTCCCAGATTGAACTAATGAAACTGCACTAGAAGTAGATTGCTGTGATTTTTTCTTATGTGTGCTTTGATCCAAGCTTTCTGTGGATGACTGCATTGCATCAGCACCATCAGAGCTACTTTGAGAATTCTCGTTATCACTTGAATCACTGGAACTTTCAAAACTGCTTTGTTGTTGTTGTGCCTCATTAATTATGCAAACAATTTTCTTTTTTGATGGATGAATTGTACTTTGACTATCAATTTTAGTTGTAGTATATCCAGTCTTACCTCCACTTTGAATTTGTATTTCGTAAAGTTTTTTGTCCTCAGCACATAACCATTGACCAGTTTTGTTTGTGACATCAAATAACTTATCAAACTGCTCCCGTATGTCACCCACAGGTTTTTTCAAATGAACATCATACCTTTTAATTAAAGTTTCAATTTTTCTGCTCACTGATCGCAAAGACAGTATCGGGAAATTTAAAAAGCTCCATAATAGCTCTACTTCTTTCCTGAGTGCTGCAACTCTTTTCAATCTGGATTTTTCCATAGAGGCCAAGCCCATGTAGCGACCAATTATCATCCACTCTTTTGGCATTCTAGAATGTGAATGCAATGGCTCGATCTCGATTCCAATTTTGTTTCTTTTCTTAAGAGTGTTTTGAAATTTTTTCAAATTACTCGCCCATTTGTCCTTATTTTTAGCAACTCAAAGTGATGATTTTTTGTAAGACATTTTTAAGAATAAAATTAAGCAAAATTAAAATAATTATTCAAACTTAAGTATAATTGAAAAATCTAACATGGAGAACAGGAAATAGAATCTTAATGGTAAACAATAGGAGTAAAAGTGAACTTCAGTAAAAAGAGCCAAATGGATTATTTTTAAATGAAAAAATGTTTTGGTGGGTGAACTTTTTCAACAAAATTGATGATTTTTTGTTGTATTTATTATTTTTATATAAAAGCTCATCAGAATCTGGCACGCCACTTGTAAAATTACAAAATTTGTTTTTCAAGTCATATACCTAGTGTCCCTATTCTCAAATGTATTTTGGCTACAATAATCTGTTCATGTCCTTGGGGCCACTGCAAGTATATAGACTGCTGGTTAACGCGCTAAAATATATATCACCATTTTCAACTCCAACTGTGTGCCTACTCGCCGGTCCGGGTACCGGGCCTTTGATAACTAGTACATACAAAATTCGTTAATGACTTGAGGTGTGCAGTGGGGAATGATACAGAAAACTTTATATTTCTCCTAAGATTGCTTCTCATTGACTTTTGATAGTGATCGTGGCGGTCGAAAAGTTTACACAACCTTGGCCCGTCGTCTGTTCAAGTGGAGGATGTTTGCTCACCTCGCCATTTTCTTACTTTTGGCAGGACCGATATCATTTCTGGCAACTAGGTAGGGGATATCCTGCTTGGCTGGCCAGTTGGGAGACGTATCATGCCTGTATGGTAGCAGCGCTTATTAACCGAAAGCCCAGGGTTCTATTTGTTAAGAACTTCGGGATTAATAAAAAAAAATTAAAGAAATGTTTGCATGACATTTAAATTAAACTCATTCAGTACTGAACATATACAATATACAGTAAATGTTGCCGCCATCTTGTGTTACAGACACAGGAATGTCTACACAGCAAGAGAGGATTTTTTTTTTGTATTATAGATAAGTCAACGACTACAATCAATATTTGGTTGTACATTAGTTATATATAGATGATTCCATTTTACATATTATGAAATACTTTCATTTTACTTTCAAAGTTTTTATCAGATCTTTAGAATTAATTTTAGGTCATTCTGTCTGCATAATAGACGCGAGTCACTAAGAGCCTGCCTTATTGGTAAGTTATTCTGGGTAGGGGGAGGGGGTATTTTAAAACATATTTTATCAGAGAAACGGAATCTTTTGGCGAATATCTTTTGACCCTTGATACAATATATATATATATATATATAGGCGTCGCTAGGAATTTTTCCAATCGGGAGGGGGGCAAAAAATTTTCCATGTGGGGGTGGGGGCAAAAAAAAAACACGTTTTTTATTTTAACTGACGATGCCATACATGTTTATTTCTCAATTAAATCTAAGTGAAGTATAACATTAATTATTTATTTTCACACAAATAAATGTATTTGAAAATGCACACATTTTGACTACAAGCACAAGCATGTTCCGATTTTAATTTTTGTTTTTTTTAATTTGTCCTTCTGTAGCTTGATTAGTCTTTCGAAAATGTTTTTGGCATTCAGGTTTTTTTTATAATCTGGAAACTCTTGTTAGTTTATAATCGTCTGCCACTGAGTGAATTTTTAAATTTATCCTAAATTAATATGAAAAGATGGATATCAGAAAATAAATGTACAGGCTCAATACAACGAAAAGTAGAGAAACCGCGGGATTCCGAAAAGCCGTTATTAGAAGATTTTAGGGCATTTGCAGTATCTGAATTATCACATGCATTAAGGACAACAGTACAACTTCAACACAACTGAAGAAATTATGTGTAATTTGATTGTCGCTGTCACTTCTTCATTTCCTAAATTGGATATTGGAAGGTATGTCTTGACATACGACCTTTCAAATGAGTTGAAATTGCTGCTGATCCTTGATTGTTCGACCCCTGATAAAAATATGATTTTTAGAGCTGACATTAGTGGAAACAGAGGCTTTAGATATGTTTGGTTATCAAACTATTCCTCGTGGGTTTTTACTTGCAAATGTTAAAAGGTGGCTTTTGCAAATTGTGCGTGTTGTTTTCGCGAAAAGTAATTCCAGTAGTTCATGGAGCATTTGTCATCAAACCATGCACAAAATTAAAAGATTTCAACGAAGATGCACGTAGCCACATGAAAAGCACATGGGACAAAGACTCTTATAAAGGATTCAAGCTATTTTGTTGCATTATTGGTAGCCAAAGCAGTTTCTATAGATGAGCAGTTGAACTCATCATTTAGAAGACAAATTTTAGAAAATTGCAACAAACTGGGTCCCTCCATTTCTACAATCTTTTTTTTTTGTGGCATGCATGATTTGGCACTTCGTGGAAAAGAATCAGATTCTGGTATTTTTTTACGACCTGTTAGAGATTCGTGTTGAATCTGGAGATGAAGTTCTATGTAATCATTTGTCAATTAGTTCTTGTAGTGCTAAGTATATCTCGGCAACCAGTGCCGCCGAGGGGGGGGGGCAGAGGGCAAATGACCATTGGCCCGACGAGTTCTAGGGGCCCGGACTGAGCTTGCCAATCAACTTTTGAAAATATTATTATCAGCACGAGAGGCTCGTGACAGCCCTGCCCAGGGGCCCGAAATTTCTGTCGGTGGGCCTGTCGGAAACTACACAAAACACTATGATCGAAATTGTGGGTCTCTCTTGCTTGAATACATTGTTCGTGAAGCAAATAATTCAGTTGTAATTTCTCTACTTGCCGACGAGACAATATAATTTTAGGCATTGAGCAGATATCATATGGTGTTAGATTTGTCAAAAAAAAAACATAATTACAAATTCATTAGAATTTGGATTAGATACAGCCCCGTAGCGTGAAAATTCTACAGCAGGGGCCAGTCATTCTACAGCAGGGGCCAAGCTACAGCAGGGGGGGGGGCAGGAAATAAATTTTACTAAGTAGAGCAAACAAGCAAAGGGGCCTGCCCCCTCCCGCACGCTACGGGCCTGATTAGATATGACAAATTTTGTTGGTCAATGATAAGACGGATGTTCTACAATGGCAAGTAAAGAAGGAGCAGTCCAAGCAATACTTCGAAAAAAAGACCCAAAAACAGCAATTGTAGATTGCAGTTCACATACATTAAATCTTGTTGTGAACGATTTAAATAATGTGAATGCTGTACGAAACACAGTAGGAAAAATTAAGTCAATTAAAGTTTTTTTCTGAGAAATTAATCAGGGAAGAAAACTAATTCCAAATGTTCCTTTGCTATGTGAAACTAGATGGACACATACATATAAAAGGTTGCAGATTTTCGCTGAAAATGTGACAGAAATTGTTAAACAACTGGAATATTTAGAACAATCTGGAAAAAGCAAGCAAGTTGCACATTAGTTACTTTCTGCTATTAGAGGTCAGGTTTGGGGTACATTTGTTGTTTGTTTAGAAATTATACTTTAATGTAATAAACTTTCAGGAAATTTAGTTCAGTTTTATTGTAACGACTTTATGACATTTTTTTAAAATGTGGGGGGAGGGGGGATTGCCTCCCTCTCATATGATATTTCTCCAAAATGTAGGGGGGGGGCAAAAGCCCACCCCTTGCCCTCTCTTGAATACGCCCATGTATATATATATATATATATATATATATATATATATATATAAATATATATATATATATATATATATATATATATATGAAAGGCAATGCCTACAAATGTCTTGTATACAGAAATACTTCTACATTGTTGTATCTCTTGTATACAGAAATACTTCTACATTGTTGTATCTCTTGTATACAGAAATACTTCTGCATTGTTGTATCTCTTGTATACAGAAATACTTCTGCATTGTTGTATCTCTTGTATACAGAAATACTTCTACATTGTTGTATCTCTTGTATACAGAAATACTTCTACATTGTTGTATCTTTTGTATACAGAAATACTTCTACATTGTTGTATCTCTTGTATACAGAAATACTTCTATATTGTTGTATCTCTTGTATACAGAAATACTTATACATTGTTGTATCTCTTGTATACAGAAATACTTCTACATTGTTGTATCTCTTGTATACAGAAATACTTCTATATTGCTGTATCTCTTGTATACAGAAATACTTCTACATTGTTGTATCTCTTGTATACAGAAATACTTCTGCATTGTTGTATCTCTTGTATACAGAAATACTTCTACATTGTTGTATCTCTTGTATACAGAAATACTTCTACATTGTTGTATCTCTTGTATACAGAAATACTTCTACATTGTTGTATCTTTTGTATACAGAAATACTTCTACATTGTTGTATCTCTTGTATACAGAAATACTTCTATATTGTTGTATCTCTTGTATACAGAAATACTTATACATTGTTGTATCTCTTGTATACAGAAATACTTCTACATTGTTGTATCTCTTGTATACAGAAATACTTCTATATTGTTGTATCTCTTGTATACAGAAATACTTTTACATTGTTGTATTTCCCCAACTGGGTAACCTCTTTCTGATACGTTGGCTGACTGACTCGTGGTGAATCGATTCCTAGCTGGGCTACAGTCACTCATCCGTTGCGCCTTCATGGTCATTGCAACACTTACACTAGTTACCTAATGTTGGTATTTCAAAAAAAAAAACTTGTTAAAAAAAGAATCTTAATTCCATTCTATGGCACAGTGTATTCAATGTTGCAAAATAAACAAGGTATCAAAGGAAATACATTTTTATGGCCAAAAATCATTTAATTGATAAAAATAATGTTTTCAATTAAAAGACTAAATAAAAAAAAATTGAAAATGGATTGGGGGGGGGGGCGGAGGCCGGTGTGTAAGGGGATGGGGCCCATTGACTTGGGGACCTAAGGGGGTGGGTATCGTTCTCAAGAGACATGAATAGATGGTTCATAAACTATAAACCTACTGATGGATGACCAAACTACAGTTTTAGACTAAAAATAACACACCAAAATACTACAATTAAATGATACATTTAATAAACAAACTTAAGTAGTATTCTTTCCAATAATATCAACAGATAACATAACTTTCTAACAATTTTATCTATAACAATTTATCTATATCAAAGAAAATTGCATAACTTTATGAAAAAGAGTAATTTCTAAAAAACATGAGTTTACCGTATTTCTTGTTCAGACTCTAGCCATGGGGTATCAGAAATAAACACCTTTGGTATAAAACTTCTCACAATTATCACCAACAACATGGATCCAACGACACATCACCAAACACATCACCACATATCACTGACACGTCACCGACACATCACACACACCTCAGCACACATCACTGATACATCACCGCCACATAACACACACCTCAGCAACAATATTTTATAATAACACCAATTACATTGACATGACAACTTTATTACACAGAGGCTCAGTAACCTCAGAGGTTCAGTCAACTCAGAGGCTCAATAACCTCAGAGGTTCAGTCAATTCAGAGGTTCAATAACCTCAGAGGTTCAGTCAACTCAGAGGTTCAGTCAACTCAGAGGTTCAGTCAACTCAGAGGTTCAATAACCTCAGAGGTTCAGTCAACTCAGAGGCTCAATAACCTCAGAGGTTCAGTCAATTCAGAGGTTCAATAACCTCAGAGGTTCAGTCAACTCAGAGGTTCAGTCAACTCAGAGGTTCAATAACCTCAGAGGTTCAGTCAACTCATAGGCTCAATAACCTCAGAGGTTCAGTCAACTCAGAGTTTCAGTCAACTCAGAGGCTTAATAACCTCAGAGGTTCAGTCAACTCAGAGGTTCAATAACCTCAGAGGTTCAGTCAACTCAGAGGTTCAATAACCTCAGAGGTTCAGTCAACTCAGAGGTTCAGTCAACTCAGAGGTTCAATAACCTCAGAGGTTCAGTCAACTTAGAGGCTCAATAACCTCAGAGGTTCAGTCAACTCAGAGGTTCAATAACCTCAGAGGTTCAGTCAACTCAGAGGTTCAGTCAACTCAGAGGTTCAGTCAACTCAGAGGTTCAGTCAACTCCGAACGTGCAAGGCAAAACTCCGTCAACTTGTTCAACTATTGGCTGTCTTCTTTGGAGATTGTCCTTCATTGGAGGATGCCTGGTTAAAACACAAGAGAAAATAATAAATAAATAATTTATAATAAGTTCACATGTTTAACGGCACACGACTGTTTCCTCTAAACAGGGCCGTAGCTATATATTTTTACGGGTATGACTAAAATATAAACCTATAACCCGCTTATCATATTTGGTGGAGATTTGTATCACAAATAAAGAAAATATGGGTCATTTTTGTTTTGCATCAAAAAAAGTTCACCCTCCAATCGACACACATATTTTTAGAACATTTTCAAATGTTTCGATAAAAGTTTCATCCCTACGAATAAAAGTGGTATTATATTGATAATTGTTACAATGCACATTTCTAATCTATTGTGCATTAGTTAAAAGAAATTTTATGTTCAAATTTTCAATGGATTTGTAAAGTGGACGTAAATCTTTAATTGCACGCTCTGCACAGATATTTGAATGCTGCGTTGGTATAGGTGATGGATCTGTGGACCAAAATGTCTTTAATGACATTGAATCACAGGGCAGAGAACCAGATGTCAGCTCACGTACCACTAATGAAATCACTTGCTGCCTTAGCTGTTTGCCGATACTCCGGTATCAGAACGTATAATAGCAAACAATAAATTGCCCTTGAGTTCCATCTCGCATTACTGATGTTTGGAAGTGATCGAAAATTTACTTTGTAGTTTTGAAAATCCTGTAGCATGAAATTTAATGACCTAGAAAATCCATGTCATCTTGCTAACACTCTTGTTCTGATTTTTTTTTTTGGTGCTGCTCCAGCATTATCAAATGATGTGTTGAGTTGTTCATACTTTTCTGTTATTGTTGAATCAAGCGAGTAGCTGACGTTTGGTGAAACTGTTGATGTACTAAAATGATCATTCATGACATGTTTCAATATATTGTATCTAGAATGTGGTGTTGGCATCCGATGTAAACAGCTTTTTCTAATCCAACATCTTAAAAATATTTATGTAACAGTGTGACTGCACCAATCCTTCTTCCAGTATTTGCTGCAGTTGTCAGAGACAATCATTTTCATTGAAGGCCAGAGTTCATATTCATTGAGCACAGTTTTTATTCCATTGAATATTATCTCCCCTTTTGCACTTGCCAGCTGAAGAACAGTAAATCTGACTTCCCTTTTTTGATTTTTTTATAACAACAACCTCATTTGCTTTATTTTTTTGGTCTTCCCATCAAAATGTAAGCACCAGTGTTCTTTTTTAAAGTTTTCCTTCAAATTCCTTTTTAATTTTTCTCATTCTTTCATTAGACCTTTGTAAACGCCGCTTTGAGTTGGAGAATATATGCAAACTTAAGATTCCGACAAAGTTTCATTGACTTTTAGGGCCTTCCTTGTACTCAGTTTTGCTGCAGTCACTAGACGCATTGCAGAAGAAGTTTTTTGTCTCTTAGACTTTAAGGGCTTATCGTTATCTTCACTACTACTGGAACACTGTTCTTCGCTCACAATATCTTCTTCATTCACAGAATCTTCAGTATCCAATATTGGTAAGACACTTGATTCAACACTTTCTTCAGTAAAGCTTTCTGTGACTTGCACTTTCCCTTTAAGTAATTGCATTTTTCTTGGATGAAACTTTTGTGAATCATCTTCTGAGGTCAACAGCCTACTTTTCCTTTTGATGAAATGTGAAGTGCATAGAACTCTCCGTCTTCTCGGCACAACCACTCTCCTTTCTCATCTGTTACATTAAACATCGCTGTGAAATTATAGTTCCCAGTTCTTCGATTATGTCTTTCAAATTTCTTAATACATTGTCAATTTTTCGTTCAACTGTTGATTTACTTTGTTGAATTAGCAATGTCATTTTTTTCCATAACTGTTTTACTTCAACCGCTATCTGTACAATCCTGTTTACATTAGAAGCTAATGTTTTATATATGTTCACGATATGTAGTTCCATTGGAATTTTTTGCATTTGATCAAGACTATCCACAGTACAATGCTTTCCTGATTTAATGCCTTTTCGGAACTGCACTAGATTTTGAAGACCAAATTCTCTTGTTCTTCTCGGAGGCTGGAGCATATTTTGACATAAATGCTTTGAGACAATCCGGAAATAAATAAAATGAGATCTAATGTATTTCAATGATTTGATTCCATATTATTATTTATTTAAAAAAAAAAATTTGGAAAGTAACAATGTTTATGAAAATCTATAAGTATTTATTTATTTATTTTAAATTATAAAAAAAAAACATAGTTTCCCGTATATTCTTTTTTTTTAAATGTATGATCTTGTGTAATGGAATAAAATGGGGAATTAATAAGGTAATAACCATTGTTGAAACATCGACTCATTTAACTACTTAACAATTAACATAAATAATTTATGTTTTCTTTAAATAATACTTTTTATTTACAAACTTAATATAGTCTATGATAAAAAAAACACACATTTTTTTTTAACTGGTCAACAAAAACGATTAAATGTTCCTATATAAAACTTTTATATTTAATACTTGATTAAATGAAGTACAGTCTTACCCTGACAACACCAAGTAAGTGAATGAAACTATGTACAGTACAGCCTTACCCTGACAACACCAAGTAAATGAATGAAACTATGTATAGTACAGCCTTAACCTGACAACACCAAGTAAATGAATGAAACTATGTATAGTACAGCCTTACCCGGACAACACCAAGTAAATGAATAACTTGAGTAGATGGCTTTGAACAATCGTCTTTTATCATCGTCTCCACCTCAGTTTCTCGCAAAACTGTTTCAATAAATAAACTTGATTATCTTTATATTAAGTGGTTAGAGCTTATAGTTAAATAAATATATAAAAATAGAAGAATTGGAAAAACAGCTATAAGTGCAATTGTAAATAAATCAAATGTAAATAAACCCCAAGTCTCAATTGTGACATCATAGATTAGACGTAACATACTTCCAAACAGTATAACATTTCCAGTTAGTACATAATTTGTATTAGGGGTGAGACTGAATAGTCCACAATATTTTTGCTAAACAATTTATGGTTATTGTTAACGTGCAGCCCCCCCCCCACCCCCCAGATCTAATTTTCCGTGAGTCAACAAGTTGGACACCCTCTGACCTAGATGATAATTGTTATCAAATATAATACTGAGTTTAGGTCTTGTCCAAATACTGAGTTTAGGTCTTGTCCAAATACTGAGTTTAGGTTTTGTCCATCAATGACTTCAACAACCTATGGGGGACTGAAAATATTTCACAGTTGTTGACATATATATGACGTCAATAGTGCCAATAGACCACACCCATCGCCACCGTCAGCTGTGAATACCATGGTCTCGGAGTATCCCCATTAACCACAATACCATGGTCTCGGAGTATCCCCATTAACCACAATACCATCACTGTCGCAAAACTAGTGGGTTTGTTTCCTGGCTAGGATACCCCAATGATCTTCCACCACATACCAGGTTTGTTTGCAGACTGCGTTGCTGGAATTAAAATATAAATAAGAAGGTAACATTTGCTGTAATAAATAAAGCGGTTAAAAAATTAACTTAAGGTAAGTGTCAGTGAAATAAATCCAGGGTAGCTAAATTACTAATTTATACTTATTTTCATATACATTATATAATATTTTCAGCCATTACAATTTTAAAAGCTCAAATTAAGTTTTGAAATTTTCTCATACGTGTGTGTCTGTCTGGATATTCTGTCAGATATTCAGACATTTTTACGATGAGATAGGGAGGGGGGATTGACGCCAATTCAATTGAGGAGTCACCGAAAGTTTAAAATTTGACACTTGTTGTCTAAAATTAATTTTTTAACCTGTATAGTGTCTGTAGTAGTTAATAAAATTACCTGTATAGTGTCTGTAGTAGTTATTAAAATTGGCCACAATCACTGGAACGGGTAATGCTATTACAAGGACACCAGAGAGAACACACAATCCACCAATCAGTTTACCTAGAGCTCCAACTGGTACATAATCACCATAGCCAACGGTTGTCATGGTTACTATAGCCCACCAAAAGGCGTCAGGTATAGATATAAACATACATTCTGGATTGTCTAATTCTACATGATAAATGGCACCTGAGAAGATGATAGTGGCAATAGCTAGAAATATCAGAAACATGGTCAGTTCACGAATAGATGTTTTCAGGGTCATTCCAAGTATCCTCAAGCCGTGAGAATGTTTACTCAGTTTTAAAATTCTGATCACACGAAGAACTCGAAGAACTGTCAAAGCGGAACTTGTATGATTGTTACCACAGCCTCCATGCATCAGATTTGTAGCTGCAATACAACAACACACAGATTAGTAGCTGTAATACAATAACAGATTAGTTGCTGCAATACAATAACACATATTAGTAGCTTCAAGACAACAACACAGATTAGTAGCTGCAATACAACAACACACAGATTAGTAGCTGTAATACAATAACAGATATTAGTAGCTTCAAGACAACAACACAGATTAGTATCTGCAATACAACAACACACAGATTAGTAGCTGTAATACAATAACACAGATTAGTTGCTGCAATACAATAACACATATTAGTAGCTTCAAGACAACAACACAGATTAGTAGCTGCAATACAATAACACACATATTGGCTGCTCAATAGAACAACACAGATTAGTAGCTGCAATACAACAACACACATATTGGCTGCTCAGTACAAAAACACGCATAATAGCAGCTCAAAACAATAACATGGTTCAAAATAGTAGCTAAAAAAATTGATATACAAATCCATTTGAATTTTAGTTTACGAGAAAAATTGCCTTTATATCTCAGCTAAATGTTCAAAAATAAAATCCACAGGAGGTACCAATTGTCTAGTTTTGTGTGATAACTACTGAATGGATGGTTTTAAAAAAGTTTATTTACAAGGTGTGTGAGCGTCTATTGTTTACATAAGTTTTGTAACTGTTGTGACTGTGTTGTAACTGTTGTGACTGGTTGTAACCACCCCAACCACATAATGACAAAAAAGTCAGAAGTCCCTGACTTGAAGTAAAATTAGGGCACGTTTGTCAAAAGTTCGAAACATCATATGAGTAAAGCATAGCACTACGATGACGAATCTGTTTTACTGAACGCTAAGTTCAATTTCCCACGAAATTCATACCAAGAAGGCAAAAGCAAGTGTTTGTGAAAAAAGTTTTAAGTTTATGCAATACAAAAAGAAACATATTTCTATAAACAAATATCATCGAGTCTTCCTACATTTTGAATAAATTTCATCACTTCACTTAATTGAAATGATATTCATAAAAAAACGTATTCGTTACTATGTATAAGAGTAATTTTTGTTTCTGGAACCAATCATCCGAGTTTCCATTGAAGACAGGGATTAGACGTCTCTTCATCTTCTCCCTCTACGTCACGGACAAGAAGTAAATTTTGAGCTTCCAATATGGCTGAATGTTAAAATGTGTTATAATAGGTCTTTTATGGTGTTAGACACTAATTTTAAGATAAAAATAATATAATATCAGTTTACCAGTTATATAACCTGCTTAGTTTTACTATCTTCTGTGTTTGATTAAAACTAATTAGGGGGCCAATCATAATAGCTCAAAATTGTTGTGGTTCGAATTGGCGGGATGTTACTATATTGTTGGATGTTACTAGATTGTTGGATGTTACTAGATTGTTGGATGTTACTGGATTGTTGGATGTTACTAGATTGTTGGATGTTACTAGATTGTTGGATGTTACTAGATTGTTGGATGTTACTAGATTGTTGGATGTTACTAGATTGTTGGATGTTACTAGATTGTTGGAGATGACAATATTTAGTCTATCTGAAGCGCAACGGGCCACCTCCGACAGATGTGTGCAGAGTGTTAGCTTCATGTCTAGTGTGACACTCAGGTACTTGGGTTTCGGTTCCAGAGCAAGAAGCATACCCTCAACTTCCAGCTTCAGTGGTTCCTTAAGGATACTCGTGCCCAAGGTGAACAGAGAGTAGACGGTCTTCGAGCAGTTTATCTATAAGCCCCATATCCTTGTATAACAGCCGACCGTAGTCAAGGCCTTCTGGAGCCCCCTCTCTAGGACAGTGGCGATCTTTCCGGTCTTCCAGATTGCTGAATCATCAGCATACAGTAGGCTTTTACATCCCTGGTATTGCGGCAGGTAATTTATGAAAACTAGGAACAACGTAGAGCTTAGGGCGGAATCCTGTGGAAGACCCTGTTCAAGGGTGTCATTTTTTAAAAACGTATGCATGTAATTATTTCCCCAATAAAATATTTCAACAATTGTCCCAACTTGAATGCTATGAAAAAAATTTTTTTTTTAAACCCGATGAAAAAAGAAATACACTGTACATTTTCTAGTATAGAAATGACTCTTCATTTGAGGCGTGAACTTTGGTCATTAATCTGGATCACTCCATTGAGTAGCCCGTGATGTTTCCGATTGTGAAGTTTGTATACAGGCCTGAATACTTATGGTGAGCTAACACTTTTTGAGTCGCGGACCACATTGGATTAATAAATTTGACCGGCAGGCCGACCCAAGAGAAGATGGAGAGGTTTTAAGTACTAATGGAAATAAAAGTCTAGTGCTGGGCTTCAATGGAAATACAAGTCTAGTGTTGGGCTTCAATGGAAATAAAAGTCTACTGCTGGGCTTCAACAGAAATAAAAGTCTAGTGTTGGGCTTCAACAGAAATAAAAGTCTAGTGTTGGGCTTCAATGGAAATAAAAGTCTACTGCTGGGCTTCAACAGAAATAAAAGTCTAGTGTTGGGCTTCAACAGAAATAAAAGTCTAGTGTTGGGCTTCAATGGAAATAAAAGTCCAGTGCTGGGCTTCAATGGAAATAAAAGTCCAGTGCTGGGCTTCAATGGAAATAAAAGTCCAGTGCTGTGCTTCAATGGAAATAAAAGTCTAGTGCTGGGCTTCAATGGAAATAAAAGTCCAGTGCTGGGCTTCAATGGAAATAAAAGTCCAGTGCTGGGCTTCAATGGAAATAAAAGTCCAGTGCTGGGCTTCAATGGAAATAAAAGTCCAGTGCTGGGCTTCAATGGAAATAAAAGTCCAGTGCTGGGCTTCAATCTGAAACGAGTGGCGTGCTGCTAGACTGATTAAACTGTCTGGCTGATTAGATTTGGCCTCGTGGTTTGTAGTTTGCCCATGGCTGGTGTAGACTATTTAAAAGCCTGAATGCGTATGGTGTAGTCTATGGTGTAGTCTATGGTGTAACCCGGTATGTAGCCTATAATGACGCCTAAAGGAATACATTAACACTTTGAAAATGAAAGCTTTGTATAACTGGGACACAAATCATAGCAGAATGATACTTACCTAACAATATAAAAAATGGCGCTATTGAAATGAGGTCTATCCAATTCATTACAGTCTTTACGAACTTGACCTTGTTAGGAGTTACAATACAACGCAAGATGAGTTCAGTGGTAAAAAACAAAACACAACAGCTTTCAATAATGAACAGTGGAGATTTAAGATTCATAACTTGTACAAAAGTTTCATTTTGCCAATTGTCTATGGCTGATACGTTTCTACAACCTTGCTCCTTCAGCTGAGGTAATGTCTCTACGCAGAATGTCACCACAGATGTCAGTATCATACATATTGAGGTCATGGCATACAGTTTAGACAGTCTGGAGTGGTTGGGAGATTCCATGATTAGGAAAATATGTTTAGCCCATCCTTTGTTGGGGATCTCCTGTTTATTGCGAGCCATGATAAACCCTTCATTCAATTTAAATCCATCAATTGCGAGGTCTCCTAACTCATAAAAATAGAGTTCACTTAAAAATATATCCATGGGAACTTCTAATGGTTTCTTTAATCTCCCTCCACTTTGATAATAATACAGGATTGCTTGGAACGTTGGGCGGTGTCTGTCTAGAAAGTATTCTTGTCGTTTTTCGTCCCAAAATAATTTACGTTTTTCATTATTGCCAAGTAATGTGTTTGGAAATCTCTGAAGTGTTCTAATTTGTGTCTCAAACTTGAGTCCACTGACATTAAATATGACACGCTGACAACCGTGTAGTTGGCAGTTATGTTGCAAGGGGAGATCTTCGAGTAAAGATTTACCATAGGATGAGGCTCTATCGATATCGTAGTCATTGGCTCGTAAAAAGTTCTTCGCGGTGAGAAGAGGTGTTTGATTGGCTGCATCGTCTTCATCATCCACCAATGGCAGTGTTGGTTCTAAACTTAAGCTCGTGAATCTCGGCAGGCTGTGACGTCGTCTGTTTTGATCCCTCAGGTCCAGTAACTCTGAAATGTCTATTGGATTTCTCGACACCACAGTCTGCCACTTGATGTCTGCTGCAGTATGTCGTCTTACCATCCTGGGATGACCCCCAGAACTAGTATATAGTTCAATATCATTTCTTAAATTAGTCGAACTAAGTTGAGGCATTAAATTCATGCTTGTTTTTTAAATGTACAAATATGCAGCCGCAGACTATTTTTTTCACTTAAAATCTCAATTTTCGTATTTATTCCAGTTATTATTGATGATAATAACTTGCCACTTTAAAACTGAAATATAAAACACACAAATCTGATGAATGTTAGATATCTATATGACAAAGAAATAAACATTTAATAGTAAGATAAGTTTAAATAATTGATATAGGAGTCCATGTACATACATGGAGGAAGTGACAAAAAGAAACTAGACAAGCTATGAAATACAAACATGTATAGTAGGACAACTCAGAAACAATTTATGAAATACAATAATGTATAGTAGTACAACAGTGAAACAATTTATGAAATACAATAATGTATAGTAGGACAAATGTGAAACAATTTATGAAATATAATAATGTATAGTAGTACAACAGTGAAACAATTTATGAAATACAATAATGTATAGTAGGACAACAGTGAAACAATTTATGAAATACAAAAATTACGTCTGCTAAGAGAAAGTCTGAACCTGGAGCTCGGTAAGTGGAACCCCTATACAAAATTGTACATATGTATCTATGCACTTATACATCCAAATTAAGATCTCAAATATCCAGTTAGTGATTATCCGGCCTTACATACTCTGAGGCTTAGTTAAAATATTTAGTCAGCAATTGTGTGATATTTCCTAACACTTTATAGATTCACATAAAATACCAATTATTAATTCCCAACTGTTTTGTTATGACCTAGACATTGTTTAGTCCCATATTATTAAATGACCATATTCATATGTTTAGTCCCCTATTATTAAATGACCATATTCATATGTTTAGTCCCCTATTATTAAATGACCATATTCATATGTTTAGTCCCATATTATTAGCCGGTGTCATTAGTCTTAGCCTGATATGATTAGTCCCTCGTACACAATAAGTCGTTGTAACAAAGATGTTATTGTCGAAATATTTTGTTTATAACTGAAAACTTATTAAAGATTTATTAAAAACGTATTGAAGAATTATTCGTTTACATCGTTTATTTGGTAATGACATCTTCGATAAGTTTTACATAATCAAACATTGTGTATCCGTATTTAAACGTTGATGGGATATTATTAGGATAATTAATGAGAATCAAGAATATCTTACACCCAGTATCTGCCGTAGACAGAACATGTCTAACTATCGTATGCAAAGAAGTTAGAACCACTGAAACATGTGTCAATATCATAGACATAAATTACAGTTTCGTAGGATGCAGATGTAGATATAAATGTTGGGGTCTTGAAGAAAAATGCTAGTGTCAAATAGATGTCAATGTGTGTGAAGTCCCTGTAAGAATGAGATGAAATCTCTTATATCCTATAAACCACTAATGGGACCGTTTTTATCGTTCCCTTCTTTCATCCCCACAATAGACGATAGATCAATGGCCATGGAGGCACCACGGGAGATATAGCGGGGACTTTAGCCATGACATGAAATATTCATTGGTCCACACCGGAGATCGAACCAGAGACCCCCGCCCCTCAGGTGGACAGTCAAGCGCTTTACCACACGACCATCCGTCCGCCAATAGATGTCAATAGAAATAGACAGTTGAGTCTCAGATATGGATAAAGTGTTGCAGGCGGAGAACAAAGTGCCGTAGACAGGGATGAAGATGAAAATGTGTCGTAGGCAGAGAAGAAAGTGTCGTAGACAGGGATGAAAGTGTCGTAGACAGATATGAAAGTGTCGTAGAGAGAGATGGAACTATCGTAGGAAGAGAAGAAAGTATCGTAGACAGAGATGAAAGTGTCGTAGACAGGGATGAAAGTGTCGTAGACAGGAATGAAAGTGTCGTAGACTCTAGTAGACAGGGATGAAAGTGTCGTAGACAGGGATGAAAATGTCGTAGGCAGTGATGAAAGTGTCGTAGTCAGGGATGAAAGTGTCGTAGTCAGGGATGAAAGTGTCGTAGACAGGGATGAAAATTTTTTTTGACGCGTTAATCGCAAATTAACGCAGTTTAATCAGCAAATTTGCGATTAAAATTTTTAACGCAATACCTAAATGCGTTAATTTGACCAAAATGCTGAAAGTTCACCAAATCGATAAATAACGGGGGGCAGGAAGGGAGAGAGAGGGAATGAGGGGAGGGAGGAAGGGGGAGAGAGAGGAGGAGGGAGAGAGAGGTGGAAAGGGGAGGGAGGGAGGGAGAAAGGAGGGAGAGAGAGTGGGAGAGAGGGAGGGGGTAGGGGGGAGAGAGAGGGAGGGAGGGAGAGAGGAGGGTGGGAGAGAGAGGGAGGGAGAGAGAGATAAAGAGTGAGGGGGGCAGGGAAGGAGAGAGGGAATGAGGGAGGAAGGAAGAGGGAGAGAGTTGAAGAGGGAGAGAGGATGAGAGAAATAGGAGGAAGAGATAAAAAGAGAGAGAGGGGGCAGGGAGGGAGAGAGAGGAAGGAGGAAGGGGAGAGGGAGGGAGGGGGGGATGGACAGGGGGGGAGAGAACAGAAGGGGAGAGGGGCGATGGGAGAGGGAAGGTGGGAGGGAGAGAGATGGGAGAGAGAGCGAGGGAGAGGGAGGGAGAAGGAGGGAGGGAGAAAGGGAGGAAGGGAAAGGGAGAGAGAGAGGGAGGGAGAGAGAGAGGGAGGGAGAGAGAGGAGGGAGGGAGAGAGATGAGGGAGAGAGATAAAGAGTGAGGGGGGGCAGGGAGGGAGAGAGGGAATGAGGGGAGGGAGGAAGAGGGAGAGAGGTGAAGAGAGAGAGAGGATGAGAGAAATGGGAGGAAAAGATAAAGAGAGAGGGGGCAGGGAGGGAGAGAGGGAAGGGAGGAAGGGGAGAGAGGGAGGGAGGCGGTGGACAGGGGGGAGAGAACGGAGAGGGGAGATGGGAGAGGGAGGGTGGGAGGGAGAGAGATGGGAGAGAGAGCGAGGGAGAGGGAGGGAGGAGGAGGGAGGGAGAAAGGGAGGAAGGGAAAGGGAGAGAGAGGGAGGGAGGGAGGGAGAGAGAGAGAGGAAGGGAGAGAAGGGGTAGGGAGAAAACAGAAGGTAATCAGAAAACCTTATTTTAAACCCGGGCAAAGCCGGGTACTTGCAACTAGTATATATATATATATATATATATATATATATATATATATATATATATATACTTATAAGACGCATTTGTTGTCTGTCTGTCTGTCTGTCTGTCTGTCTGTTCCCTTATAACTCAAGATCCAGAAAATCAAAAAACGTGAAATTTGGTACAAGTACACATAATTACATGGGGAAGGTTATAGGACATGTTTCGTTTCATCTCGATGGGTAGTTTAATTGTAATAAATTATTTTTATTTTAGTATATTTTTCTATATAAAAGTAATCTCGACGGCGCCATAGATAAAACTCTTCTGTGACGTCATTTCCCGATGATCGAATAGAACTTGCGCGCTGGTGCTGTATTGTGCCTTTGTGATGCAAAGAATTGTTGTTTTTTCATGCTTCCCGATTTGTACAGTTTGAGGAAGGTAAATGAATGAGGAAGGATTTTAGAAGTGTGAAGCCATAATAATATGTATATATATATATATATATATATATATATAGAGAGAGAGAGAGAGAGAGGGGGGGGGGGGAGAGAGATAAAGCGAGAGAGAGGGGATGGGAAACAGAGGAAAGGATGGTTGGAGGGAGAAGGGAAGGAGGGGGAGAGAGAAAGGGTGAGGGAGAGAGAGGGAGGGAGATATGGAGAAAGGGAGGGAAGGAAAAAGAAAGGAAGGCAGGGAGAGTGGGAGTAGAGGGGGAGATAGAGAGGAGGGAGGGAGAGAGAGGGATAGAGATAAAGAGAGAGGGGGCAGGGAGGGAGAGAGGGAGAGAGGGGAATGGGAGAGGGAGGGATGGAGAAAGAAGGGAGGGAATGAGGGAGGATGGGAGAAATGGGAGGGATGAGAGATAAAGAGTGAGAGGGGCAGGGAAGGAGAGAGGGAAGGAGGAAGGGAGGAAGGGGAGAGAGGGAAGGAGAGGGATGGAAAGGGGGGAGAGAAGGGGTGGAGAGGGGGAGAGAAGGAGATGGGAGAGGGAGGGAGGGAAAGGGAGAGCGGAAGGGAGAGAGGGGGTAGGGAGAAAACAAAAGGTAAACAGAAAACCTTATTTTAAACCCGGGCAAAGCCGGGTTCTTGCAACTAGTATATATATCTCTAAGACGCATTTGTTGTCTGTCTGTCTGTCTGTCTGTTCTCTTATAACTCCAGACAACCAAATAACGTGAAATTTGGTACACGTACACATAATTACATGGGTAAGGTTATAGGACATGTTTCGTTTCATCTCGATGGGTAGTTTAATTGTAATAAATTATTTTTATTTTAGTATATCTCTATACTTACAAGAGGCATTTGTTGTCTGTCTGTCTGTCTGTTCCCTTATAACTCAAGATCTAGACAATCAAATAACGTGAAATTTGTTACACATACACATAATTACATGGGGAAGGTTATAGGACAGGTTTCGTTTCATCTTGATGGGTAGTTTAATTGTAATTAATTTTTTTTATTTTAGTATTTTACTATATTAAAGTAATCTCGACGGCGCCATAAATAAAATTCCTCTATGACGTCATTTCCCGATGATTGAATAGAACTTGCGCGCTGTTGCTGTATAGTTTCTTTGTGCTGCGAAGAATTGTTGTTGTTTTTTCATGCTCCCTGATATGTACAGTTTGAGGAAGGTAAAGAAAGGAATGAAGAAGGATTTTAGAAGAAGTGTGAAGCCATAATAAGTATATATATATATATATATATATATATATATAGAGAGAGAGAGAGAGAGTGAGGGAGGGAGGGAAAGAGAGATAAAGAGAGAGAGGGGGGCAGGGGGGAGAGAGGAAAGGAGGCTAGGAGGGAGGGAGGGGAGGGAGGGGTGGACAGGGGGGAGAGAAGGAGGGGGAGAGAGGGAGATGGGAGAGGAAGAGTGGGAGAGATGGAGACGGGAGAGGGAGGGAGGGAGAAAGGAGGGAGGGAGAGGGGGTAGGGAGGGAGAGAGGATGGGAGAAATGGGAGGGAGTGAGAGATAAAAGAGAGAGAGAGAGAGAGAGGGGGCAGGGGAGGGAGAGAGGGGGAGGAGGAAGTGAGGGAAGGTGGAGAGAGGGGGGACGGGGGGTCGAGAGAAGAAGGGAGGGGGAGATAGGGAGAGAGAGGGAGATGGGAGAGTTAGAGAGGGGAAGGGGGAGGAGGGAGGGAGGGGGAGAAAGGGAGGGGAGGGAAAAATAAAGGGGGAGTGAGGGGTAAAGAGAGGGAGGAGAGGGAGGGGGGGAGGGAGGGAGGGAGGGGGAGGGAGAAAACAAAAGGTAAACAGAAAACCTTATTTTAAACCCGGGCAAAGCCGGGTACTTGCAAATAATTTTATTATATTAAAGTAATCTCGACGACGTCATTTCCCGATGATCGAATAGAACTTGCGCGCTGGTGCTGTATTGTGTCTTTGTGCTGCAAAAAATTGTTGATGTTTTTTTCATGCTTCCCGATTTGTACAGTTTGAGGAAGGTAAATGAATGAATGAAGGATTTTAGAAGAAGTGTGAAGCCATAATAATATGTATATATATATATATATAGAGAGAGAGAGAGAGAGAGAGTGGGAGGGAGGGAGGGAGGGAGAGAGATAAAGCAAGAGAGGGGGGTAGGGGGAGAGAGAGGAAAGGATGGTTGGAGGGAGGAGGGAGGGAGGGGGAGGGAAGGGGAGAGGGAGAAGGGGTGAGGGAAAGGGAGATGAGAGAGGGAGGGATAGAGAGATAGAGAGAGGATGGCGGGTAGTGAGAGAGAGGAAATTAGGGAGGGAGGAAAGGGGAGGAGGGGAGGGAGGGAGAGGGGGATAGAGAATGGCGGGAGAGAGGGAGAGAGAGGATGGGAGAAATGGGAGGAATGAGAGATAAAGAGTGAGAGGGGCAGGGAAGGAGAGAGAGGGAAGGAGGAAGGGGTAGAGAGGGAAGGAGGGGGATGGAAGGGGGAGAGAAGGGCGTGGAGAGGGGGAGAGAAGGAGATGGGAGAGGGAGGGAGAAAGGGAGGGAAGGAAAGGGAGAGAGAGGGGGAGGGAGGGAGAGAGAGGGTGGGAGAGAGGGGGTAGGGAGAAAACAAAAGGTAAACAGAAAACCTTATTTTAAACCCGGGCAAAGCCGGGTACTTGCAACTAGTCTCTATACTTATAAGACGCATTTGTTGTCTGTCTGTCTGTTCCCTTATAACTCAAGATCCAGACAACCAAGTAACTTGAAATTTGGTACACGTACACATAATTACATGGTGAAGGTTATAGGACATGTTTCGTTTCATCTCGATGGGTAGTTTAATTGACGTCATTTCCCGATGATACATGAACTTGCGCGCGGGTGCTTCAAATATTATTGTATTCAAATTGTATCATGCACAGGGCATTGATACTGTATTCACGAACCAAGTGAATGAGTCATTGAACGGACGAAGAAGAAAGTGTTATGGACTGAAAAAGAAATAAAGATTTGTTGTAGTTTTTTTTTTCATGCTGCAAGTACTTGGCTTTGCCCGGGTTTAAAATAAGGTTTTCTGTTTATTTAAGAAGCATAATTTGAAGTTTAATTGTTCAGAGAAAGAGAGAGAGGGAGGGGGAAAGAGAGATAATGAGAGAGGGGTCAGGGAGGGAGAGAGAGAGGGAAGGAGGGAGGAAGGGGAGATAGATGGGGAGAGAGAAAGAGGGAGGGAGAGGGAGGATGGGAGAGAGAAAGAGAGGGAGGGAAAGAGAAAGGGGGAGGGAAAGAGAAAGGGGGAGGGAGAGAGGGGGTAGGGAGAACGGAGAGATAGGGAGGAAGGGAAAGAGAAAGGGAGGGAAAGAGAAAGGGAGGGAGAGAGAGCGAAAGGCAGAGATAAAGAGAGGGAGGGAGATAAAGAGAGGGAGGGAGGGATAGGGAGATGGGGAGGGAGGGAGGGAAAGAGAGAGGGGGTAGGGAGAAAACTAAAGGTAAACAGAAAACCTTATTTTAAACCCGGGCAAAGCCGGGTACTTGCAACTAGTATATATATATATATATATATAGCTCTCCAAGAATTAAGTAACAACTAGCATCTAGGCTTAATACACTCACTCTTCAATAGTTTATTTTTTAAATAACTTTTTAAAATGGCCAATGATGAAAATATTTGTGTTTTAGATATTGTTTTGTTATAGAACAAAAAGCTAAAAATTTTTTTTTTTAAAGTCGCCAAAACTTTATATTGACATTATGCCTATAAGCTTTAAGTTAACTTTTATTCTTTTTATTCACTTGTCTGAAAATCTAGGAACTCAATTTTTAATCTACTCTCAGTTGATAAATGCCTATCGGCACACACGTAGATTTTACTTGGCAATACAATGGCTGAATTATATCGAGTTCATTCATTTTTGTAGAATTACGAAGCGAATTCATTTTTATTTAGGTTTATAATGAACATCGGAAAGTGTAAGTGTACAAGATTATAATGTCCAATAAATGCGGAAATAAAGCATCGGTTGACGATATAGTGAAACTTATGTAGTTATCTGTAGACTAGTCAAATTAGACTCAAGTAAGCAAGTAATTTTTTTTGGTATATACAAATATTTGTATGATCTAAGGAATGTATTTTTTTATTTTATCGCATTAAAAAATGTCCATATTATATATATCCAATGGTTAATGTATGTATATATATATATATATATATATATATATATATATATATATATATATATATATATATATATATATATATATATATAATATAATATAGACATTTTTTAATGCGATAAAATAAAAAAAACACATTCCTTAGATCATACAAATATTTGTATATACCAAAAAAAAATTACTTGCTTACTTGAGTATATATCCAATGGTTAATGATATTTTTGTAAATAATTGAAAAACAACATACTTACTATTTGCATGTAACAAATTATCGTCATTACTACATAGTATGTAAGTCTAAATGGTACGACTGCCAAGTCTGACTGCCAAGTAAGATTTTGTCATTTGGGCTTATTTTTGTTTACAACGAATTCTATTTTCTTTGTAGATACAGCAGCACTTAAACTGAACAATCAATAATCTATTAATATCTATGGCTTAGATAATTTGAACAGATTTCTATTCGTGCAGTAGGTCAAAGCCTATGCTGTTTATATACAGCTAGTTCAGGTGTGAAGTAGTCATGAATAGATTCTGCCCCACATATTCATTCAAGTATTTCCAATGTACAATTCAAAGCAGTGTAACCTGTGGCTTGGATACAGTCTATAGAAATGGTTGAATGTTTTCTCTGTGTAGGCCAGCCAGGCAGGGGTGAATCTTAAGACGGGGACCTGGTGCCCCAACTAATGTGGTGACCAACAGCAGGCAGATATTTATAACTTTTTGATATCAGTCTTTTTTAAGGACCTCATTTTCTGCGCCTGGGCCCTAAACGTTCCTAGTTCACCTGGGGGGGTGATGGAGTTATAGATATAAACATTCACCCATTTTATATAAACGTTGGTTTGTCTATTTATTACTGTTAAGAAAGTTTCCAAAAACTATTTTTTTGTAAATCTTTTATTATATAAAAGCTAAACTAAGACATTTAAGTTTTTCTCTTTTATTTCTAACTGAAAGGAAATCACTTCTACCAAACACAATCTGGTGGAAAGAAATATATTTTACCTATGTAGATATTACTTTACTTTGTTTAACAAGGTTCAACACAACAAAAGATAAGGAATTAAAAAAATATTCTTACTACTTCAAACTCAATTATATACACTACATTACTTAATTCAAAGTCAATTACATACACTACATTACTTGATTCAAAGTCAATTATATATACTACATTACTCAATTCAAAGTCAATTATATACACTGCATTACTCAATTTAAAGTCAATTATATACACTACATTACTCAATTCAAAATCAATTACATACTCTACATTACTCAATTCAAACTCAATTATATATGCTACATTACTCAATTCAAAGTCAATAACATACACTACATTACTTAATTCAGTCAATTATATACACTACATTACTTAATTCAAAATCAATTATATATACTACATTACTTAATTCAAAGTTAATTACATACACTACATTACTTAATTCAGTCAATTATATACACTACATTACTTAATTCAAAATCAATTATATATACTACATTACTTAATTCAAAGTTAATTACATACACTACATTACTTAATTCAGTCAATTATATACACTACATTACTTAATTCAAAATCAATTATATATACTACATTACTCAATTCAAAGTCAATTACATACACTACATTACTTAATTCAAAGTCAATTACATACGCTGCATTACTTAATTCAAACTTAATTACATACACTGCATACATTGTCATCACTAAACAATACAATGAAAGGACAGCAATTTTCGTTCAAATATCTTCTGCCACCCCCTCCCCATTACGATTGCTATAACAAATATTTCAATTCTGTGTTTACAAGGTCGTTGTAAATTAAATGTACGCAGATATAAAACGGTGTAGCTCCATTTAAATGTTTCGACTTCTTTCAAGTATTTTCACTGAACCTTGTTCTTTTTTTTTTATAGTGAATGGATTATGTGCACACTTTGACAAACTATGTTGACTTCGTAATTAATTTCTGTACCGTGCACTTAATAAATTTCTCTTATTTATTATTACGTTTATAAATTTAACGTCCTAAACCGAAACTTGAAGTATATTCTAAAAAAAAAAAACATCAGGAATTCCTCCAATTTCATTCCTTTTTTGTGTAATAGAATGGAGTCTTGCTGCAGAAAGTTTAGCCGCCATTTTTAAACGTATGAAGGCGAAATCTTGTTGCTGGAGGGGTAGGAGGGGGGCATTCTTTTTTAAAGATACGAGACAAAAGTACCTGTCTAGGCCCTGATAGACTGAGATTTGAAAGACATTGTTACATTAATACATTGTTACATTAAGTAATTGTTACATTAAGACATTGTTACATTAAGACATTGCTAGATATTGATTAAGACACTGTTACATTAAGACATTGTTACATTAAGACATTGTTACATTAAGACATTGTTACTTAAAGACCCTTTTATAATAAAACACTGTTATATTAAGACAATGTTACATTAAGACACTGTTATATTAAGATATTGTTACATTGAGACATTGTTACATTAGGGGCACCCATTTAGCAGCATGTAACTTTAACTATACAATTTATTCAACATGATTAAATAATTCTATTTCTATTATGACCACTATAATTTCACACAAAAAAAATCGCAATTTACGGTTTCTTTGATCGATTTATATTTGTTTATTGAACTTTACTTAGTTGTCAATTTAGTTTTTGTATCAAACCAACCCGTCAATTATTGTGACCAATGATGGGGAATCCCCGAATGACGAGAGCCCATTGATCACATATCAGGCACACAGCAATTAAATTAGTTATAACAAATCAATACGAATATAGTCAATAATAAAACATTTGTACCAACAATGACATAGTTTATGAATGATCTGTTAAAGTGATCACAAATTAAAACCATTTTCAGACCAAGAATAAATTAGTTTCAATCCTATAAAACGACATGTCGCCCATTAATTCTTTAGAAGAACAATCAATCCATGAATAATGTATTGAATGACGTCAAGTGAAATTGAAATGTTTCACAATCTATAGCGATTGTCTATACGGCAACTTTCCTAATCAATCCTACATATAGGCCTACATATTAAATCCAAAATTTATTTCATTGAAACACAAATCTCAAAACTGTAAATTTGCATAAAAAAGATTTTGGAGCATTATGGGATTGATGAATTTAAACAGAGGCGGCATTTGCACTATGTGGGGTCTGTGGGGCAAGTTTCATTTTGCTAGACATACAGGAATAGTTTAGTTTAGATAACAAAACGTAAAAATCCAGGGTCCGCCCCATGGGATTGTCGCCCTAGCTCCACCTACTAAGATCACAGCAACCTTTAAAGTCATTTTGAATATGAACATCAATGAGAATCCAGAGTTTTATTTGACAGATTTCTTGTAAAAAATACGACTGCAGTTCCAATTATTTTCTGATTCCGAGAACGTGAGTGGTCACGTGTGAGTGGTCACGTGTGAGGTCACCAAAGCCTCAACACCAACAAAAGGCTGCTCCACGGTCGCCATGAAAATTAAAGCCAGACACCAGCAGGACACCATTACAGATATGTAGCCATAGGTCTGAAATATAGAATAAGATATCTTTATAGTTTGATATGAAGCCATATCTTAAAGATAGATTACGATATATAATATTATATAACCACTAAAATAGAGCTAGGACAATGTAATCATATAGAACAGTTGTTCCCAAACTTTTACTAGTCGCAACCCAGACTGAAACCAATATTGGTTTATCTCTTAGTTTCTATACCTATAAATAGACTGGTGTTGTGGAGTACTTCTTTCATCCAACATCATATTAATAGTAACGTTACCATGGAGACACATAGGGAGACACTTCTTTCATCCCCACCATAGTTAATAGTAACGTTACCATGGAGATGCATAGGGAGATACTTCTATCGTACCTAACATAGTTAATAGTAATATTACCATGGAGACACATAGGGAAACACTTCTTTCAGACCTACCATAGTTAATAGTAATATTACCATGGAGACACATAAGGAAGCACTTCTTTCAGACCTACCATAGTTAATAGTAATATTACCATGGAGACACATAGGGAAACACTTCTTTCATCCCCACCATAGTTAATAGTAATATTACCATGGAGACACATAAGGAAGCACTTCTTTCATACCTACCATAGTTAATAGTAATATTACCATGGAGA
Organism: Bulinus truncatus; assembly: GCA_021962125.1. Classification (NCBI taxonomy): domain Eukaryota; kingdom Metazoa; phylum Mollusca; class Gastropoda; family Planorbidae; genus Bulinus; species Bulinus truncatus. The sequence goes on along the minus strand of JAGDYQ010000048.1, from coordinate 4,699,587 downwards.
CACATAAGGAAACACTTCTTTCATACCTACCATAGTTAATAGTAATATTACCATGGAGACACATAAGACAGACGAATGTGACATATTGGGAACCAATTCGGTTTTCGTGATCCATTTGTAATAAAAGAAAAATTCTGATTAAAAATTATTTCAATAAAGCTATCCTCAAATCAAAGCGAAGCGTTCCGCTGCGCTATTTCTCACGTGAGATTTTTCAAAGCGCGAAAAACCCTCGCTACACCTAAGCGAAGCGAACGTAGGCGTCAGCCGACCGGATATAATGATTTTTTAAATTTTCTTTTTGTTTATTTGAAGACGTCGGCAGACATTTTCTTCTTATGATATATTTTCTACAGTTATGATATTTTACAAGTAAAAAGTGAAAAAACACTTACTTTTTGGTATAATCTGATATAATTCAAGTTGCTATATATAAATGTAAGTCTTATTTGTTAATTTTAAGACATTTATATCAATTTTAACCATGATTTTCATTTGAGTCGATGTTTCTAGGCAGCCATTTTGGATTGTTTACACTCGCGAAACGCGAAAAAACTCTGAAAGAAGCGATGCCGCGAAATTTCTCTGCACCGCCGCGGAAATTCTACGCGGTTTGAGTATCTCCATATAAATAAATTGCCGCGAAAGAGGGGCGAGTTTCGCGAGCTACCTAGATACGCGAAATTCGCTTTGGTTAGAGGATAGCTTAAAGCGATATTTAATTTGGTAAACTGCTCAAGGAATATATTCTGAGGTTGGGTGATGTCCTTGTTAGTAGGAAACGTTATCTCTTGATTCACTATTGAAGCAGGTCTGTGCCCTGGGGGCTCCACATATGACGTTCTATTTCCCCACTAGCTACACCTGTATATCATAGTGCCCTCCCAACCCCAGGTGTTATCTAAATTTCACTCAAGGCACAATGTCTACATCAGAGATGAGCGGACAGACTTTTCCGAATCCGCGGACTGACAGCGCACGCTTCGTAAAGTTAAGTTGCGGACTCGCGGACTGACGCGGATCTTCTTTAGCGTTACCATAAAAAATTTCAAGTCATTTAAACAGCTAAATTTCAGCAATGCGGGCGCGCGGACTGACTGCAAACCAATGTTGTAAGATTCTGCGGACGCGGATCCGCACACCTCTGGTCTATATATCACTGTGAAAGGTTTGAATAGCTAGAGACTGAGACCTAAGTCTTCTCTGCATTGTGTTTACAAACATAGGCCTAGCCATATAAATTATATCTAAACTGTTGGCCTAGCAGACGATCTCAGTCTACGACTCAAAAAACAAAAGAATATTATAGAATTGATAGGGAGTCAATAATTTAGGTTTTTTATGATTAGGTTATACTGCAAAATATCAGTTTCAATCAGGATAGAACTGTTAAATATGTCCCCATCCGTTAGTATATATGACTTTATGAAAAATACTGGAAATTAAGCCCGGCGTAGCCCGGGAAATCTAGGTGTAATATGAAACCCTTTCCTAATCAATTTAACTACTGAATGTTTAAATATGATTAATTATGTTAATTAGGTACTGATTTATGCCACCTTCCTAATGAACAGAAATGACCTACATTTTATACGTCAAAAATTCGTTTTAAACATCAACGCTAACCAGGGTTGTTAACAATACTCTTAAATTGTATCGTCAATACCGATACCAACACTTCATTAAAATAGTATCGCCAATACCAATGCAAATACTCAAGTAAAAATGTATTGCCAAAATCGATACCAATACAGTACCAATACTTTTGAGAACAACAAAATATTTTAATTTTCAAAAAAGTTAAAACAATAAAATACAATGTCAAAGCACAATTTTTAGGCCAATCACTTCACCACTTGGCAGCACGTAAGAAGACCATCATTTCAAAATGATCATTGGTTAGCCTTGAACGTAATGGCATGAAAACACGCCCACCCAAAGAAAACAGGCGTTCAACTGCAGCACTAGCCGGAAGTCCAGTGTTCAGTTGCAGGTATAGTTTCTTAATACTTGGGTAGGCTGCTAATGACAGCGTTTCTGGTGATTTATCTTTAAGATATCTGTCTACTTCAGCAGAACTGTTGCTATTAAGCAACTCGTCCTGCTCCATCCGCCGCGCAGTAAAACAAGCAAAAAAATCTGTAAATTCGGATATCGGTACTGCTGACTGTACTGAAGCTGCACCATCCTGCCGAGTAAGTTGAATTGGAACTGCACTCAGTGCACTGCACGTACGCTTTAAGGTTTGTACAACTTCATCCTTGTGATCCAAGCTGTCAATCCAGTCGGTCTTAAATTTTGGATTGACAACTGCTGCCAGTTTTGCCTCTGGGTCAGAAAAAATATAATCGAATCGCGCATTAATTCCATCAATAACAGCTCTGGCAAGGGGTTCACACACCGAGAGCGGGTGTTTATGTCGCACAATCATTTCCTGTAGTTGGCCTTTTATAATGGTTAGTGTGGGCAGCAAATAGCCGAATTCATGAATTATATTACAAGCAATCTCAAAATTGGTAAGTAATGCTCTATGACGTCTCTGTGAAAAAATAATAATAATCCAAGTAATGTATTTGTGCAGTGTCACAACTTATCCATAAATAAAATATTAAAGTTATTCAAATAGTTCTATTGACCTACAAGTAATTAATAATGAGAAATATATTAAGCTAACTTAGCTTTTGTAAATTCTAACGTTCTAGTTGTTTTACGTTTTAAAACCTTATTTATATTATTCATTTATTTAAAATTTACCTCTATATGCTTCTTCAAATTTTGTCTTGACTGGTTATGGCACGATAAAGACTTGTTAGTCAATCCGGGCGGGCAGTGTAAGCATTTATACAGTGAATTGCCCCTCTTTTCAGCTGGTCCCAGGTATTTGAAAAAATCGGTAGGAATATTAATTGTCTCATCTGCCATGACTACTTACAGATGACTGAGTGCAACGACTAGTGCGTACTTCAATGTTTTAAATGCAATAAAAATATACAACTAGGGAGCGACCGATATGCCTTTTTACCGATAGTCCGATACCGATATTTTCTTTTTAATCAACAAAAATGCCAAACACGTGTTATTCTCAGGCTATATAGTTCCTAATATAATGACGTATGTCAACCCATGTTCACCCCTTCTCTGTCATATTTTGTAACACTTCCCCACACGTAAGTCTTGTTCCCCCCCCCCGCCCCCAACTTCCCATCCCAAAAAAATACACACAGATGTTCACTAATTGCTTCATTCAAGGTCATACATTAGAATTAAGAAATGCCAATCCTATTGTTTCAAGGTCATATCGCTGATGTAATGTTATGTAGACGTGACAATTTCTGTGTACGTTTTTTTTTTTCCTTTTTTTTTAAATCTTGTCTGATCTGGTTATAGAATTGTGTTATTTACTGATTTTTTTTTCTGCAACTCTGTAACAACTGTTACTATAACCAAATATAATTAAAAGAAAGAATGTATAATGTTGACACATGAAAGAACAACAGAAGATGAAACAATGAAAAATGAAAGCCGACCGATCAATAAAATAATTTTACTTTGAACGTTTGAAATTTGTCATGCGGTTGCATCAAAGAGTTTCATTTTACAAGATTTTTTTTTATTAATTTGTTAATTTTCATGTATTTATATTCAATTAATTGTTATTAACCACCCATAATTTTATTGTTTGTTGAACTCAGCATATAATTTAATAATATAATATGTGTTAATTAAATGATGATGTTTTATTACACAGTTTTCAATTTTAATTACATCATGCAGTCTTAGAATTTAATACCATTCAATTAATTATGTTTAATAAAATGTAGTAAACACTAAAATAATGAATTAATGCATAAAAACAATATATAAATATAAATAAGTTACTGATAGATCGATAAAAAAGAAATAAAGTTTTCTTTTCTGTCGTTCATTGAAACATTGAACAAATAGTTGATAAAAAGAAAGTAAATGAATGAAAGAGTATAAGAATAAAATTTATAGACATAGGCGCGCAAAGCAAGAACTTCAAAAGAAAATTTAATTTTTCCTTCAACTCGCCGACCGTGGTTGTATTGGTGGGGAGGTGGGTGGTGTTAGTATTGGTGGGGAGGTGGGTGGTGTTAGTATTGGTGGGGAGGTGGGTGGTGTTAGTATTGGTGGGTAGGTGGGTGGTGTTAGTATTGGTGGGGAGGTGGGTGGTGTTAGTATTGGTGGGGAGGTGGGTGGTGTTAGTATTGGTGGGGAGGTGGGTGGTGTTATTATTGGTGGGGAGGTGGGTGGTGTTAGTATTGGTGGGGAGGTGGGTGGTGTTAGTATTGGTGGGGAGGTGGGTGGTGTTAGTATTGGTGGGGAGGTGGGTGGTGTTAGTATTGGTGGGGAGGTGGGTGGTGTTAGTATTGGTGGGGAGGTGGGTGGTGTTAGTATTGGTGATGTTTGTTGGCTATGATGACTAGTAGTGATTTAATGTATGTAGCCTAGATTACTCTTAAAACAAGGCATTAAAATCGCTATTGTTTTTCTGCAAATAGCTAATAGTGGCAATAGAAAAGTATTGGTATCGAATATCGAAAATTTTTCGTTTAAAATGTATCGGCGATACACAAATCAATACTTGTTACAAAAAGGATCGGCAATACAGCAACCAATACTAAAAAAGTATCGCCGATACTGTATTGGCCGATACCGATACTTCGATACTAACAACCCTGACGCTAACTAACAAAACCAAATCAAACAACCAACCAAACAAATCAACCAAACCAACCAATCAAACCAACCAAACCTAAGAACCAACCAAACCAACTAACCATACCAGCTAACCAATCAACCAAACAAACCAACCGAGCCAACCAAACCAACCAAGCCAAACCCATCACAAATTACGTTTTACCCGTCGACGCTAACCAACCAAACCAATCGATCAACCAACCAAACCCACCGATTAACCAACCAAACCAACCAAATCAATTAAAGCAAACCAACCAACCAAACCAAACCAAACTAAACACCATGCTAATTTATGTCACCCGTTATGTTTTACCCTTAATTCTCTCAATGTTAAAATCAAAACGAAGCATTAAAAAAAAGCTCTTATAAAAATGCATTGTAAAGTAAAAAAAAATATTATGCCATTTTGCAGCACAAAGGCAAGTTGGTGTGGTACGATACACACCCATGCGCAATTTCAATTCGGCTTTACTATGAAGGAAAATAAAAAAAATGTACCATAGGAAAATGACGTCATAGAGGATTTTTATTTACAGCGACGGCGTTCCCATTCTGCAAAAAAAAAATTGTACCATAGGAAAATGACGTCATAGGTTATTTATAGCGACGGCTTTCCCATACTGCACGGACTACAAGATAGCTACTTTATTAGTAGGATTAATAGAGTTGAAAATGCTTGTTTACCTATTTTACTTTCCTTAAACAATATGTAGTTTGTGATTTATTAAGACTTGAAATACTGGTAAGTCCATTTCAAGAACCTAATTTGTATGTGAGTTATCATGTGAAATTATGGCTCAAGAATGTCTGATTGAACCGATGAAAATTTCCAAGTATAAACAAAAGACATTTCTATACATTTTATCAATGACTATAGACACTTTTATACATTAAATCACACATTACAGACACTTCTGTAAATTGAATCACAGACTAAAGACACTTTTATACATTGAATCACAGACTAAAAACACTTTTATTATACATTGAATCATAGACTATAATCACTTCTATACATATAATTTATATACTAAACTAAAAAAATAAATATAACTGACCACTTCACCAAATGTAATGAAGAAATCGTAGTGACTGGATGTCAAGATGAACTCAATAAATATCGGGTGAATAAGATAAACGCCGTATGTTATACGACATAACGGGATAAAGAAATTCCATGATAACAGCTTTGATATGAAACCTGTCAAAATGAAACGCATTATAATTATAGAATATTGAAATATATTAAGGCTGTAACAATTTTATCCAATTAACATTTGTACGAATTTTTTTTTAAAATAACAGTATATAATTATGTTTACATTGTAAACAGTGTACTGTATAAAACAAGTAATGGGAATGACAGTAGTGTATAATGACAGTAGTATGTTGGCCTATACTAGTATTGTGTATACTGGCACAGTGTATATTGGCACAGTGTATACTGGCACAGTGTATATTAGCACAGTGTATATTGGCACAGTGTATATTGGCACAGTGTATATTGGCACAGTGTATATTAACACTGTGTATATTAGAACAGTGTATATTAGCACAGTGTATATTAGCACAGTGTATATTAGCACTATTGTATATTAGCACAGTGTATATTAGCACAGTGTATATTAGCACAGTGTATATTAGCACAGTGTATATTAGCACAGTGTATATTAGCACAGTGTATATTGGCACAGTGTATATTAGCACAGTGTATATTGGCACAGTGTATATTGGCACAGTGTATATTAGCACAGTGTATATTAGCACAGTGTATATTAGCACAGTGTATATTGTTAAACAAAGAATTGTGAGATAACTATAACTGGAGTACACTACAACATATACACAGTAAGAAAAATATGGTTGCCATTTTGTTGTTGTTGGTACATTCTGTACATGTAAATCAACATTTTTACTATTATTCATTACTAGACTTCAATTAATACTAGACTTGAATCAATACTAGAATTGAATCAATACTAGATTTGAATCAATACTAGACTTAAATAAATACTAAACTTGAATCAATACTAGAATTGAATAAATCAGATGTTAATGTCGACTGCTGCTAGACATAATGGCTTTAAGTAGCTAGACCATTGATAACAGTATAGGGTATAATGATCAAACAGTGATAAAAGTATAGGGCATAATGATCAAACAGTGATAACAGTATAGGGTATAATAATCAAACAGTGATGACAGTGTAGGGTATAATGATCAAACAGTGATAACAGTATAGTGTATAATGATCAAACAGTGATAAAAGTATAGGGCATAATGATCAAACAGTGATAACAGTATAGGGTGTAATGATCAAACAGTGATGACAGTGTAGGGTATAATGATCAAACAGTGATAACAGTATAGTGTATAATGATCAAACAGTGATAACAGTATAGGGTATAATGATCAAACAGTGATAACAGTATAGGGCATAATGATCAAACAGTGATAACAGTATAGGGCATAATGATCAAACAGTGATAACAGAATAGGGCATAATGATCAAACAGTGATAACAGTATAGGGCATAATGATCAAACAGTGATAACAGTATAGGGCATAATGATCAAACAGTGATAACAGTATAGGGCATAATGATCAAACATTGCTACACATTTTTTTTTCAAGAATCTGTTATATGAGAAATATAATTTATTGCTTAAATTTAATAAATGGTCCGCTAACGTACTTCCCTGCCCGTTGCTACAAGCAAATATAATCCAGGCAACACAGAGTCCCCATAATGGTCTGGACAGAGCCTCAAATAAAGATCTTTCAATATCTGTCCATTTACGGCCATTTTCTTTGTTCTCTGTAAACGTAATGTATGGCAGTATAGCGACTAAACAAATGCAGACAAACCATCCAATACACAGTGGAATCTAAGGGAAACAAAAATATACACATTAAATCAAAACACTGTCAAATAACAACTTCATATATCAAAATACTGTCCATGAACAACTTAATATATCAAAATACTGTCCATGAACAACTTACTATACCAAAATACTGTCCATGAACAACTTTATATATCAAAATACTGTCAAAGAACTGGTTAAATCCGTCCTTGCTCTAACTACAGCCGGTGAGACTAGTTTTGGGTAGTACATACAATATCAGGACAAAAGTTATCTATTTAGTGACGATGACCTTATGTTTCCAACAGGACGTGGAAAAATTCCTAGATTCTCAGCGAGAATCGAACCCGATGCCTTTAAGTTGACAATAGAAGGTTTGCACTGTCAGTCACCATACACCAGGGTCTGAACTGTCCGTTTCCATACACCAGGATCTGAACTGTCCGTCTCCATATACCAGGGTCTGAACTGTCCGTCTCCATACACCAGGGTCTGAACTGTCTGTCTCCATACACCAGGGTCTTAACTGTCTGTCTCCATACACCAGGGTCTTAACTGTCCGTCTCCATACACCATCTGTATCAATCTCCAAATTCTTTTATTTTTTAAAAAGTTTCAACTTAAAGTCAAAATAGTGAAAAATAATTTCAATTTATTTTCCTTAACATGTCAAGATGAAGACCTAATACTGTTTGGATACATTTTTAATTCAAACATAAGCTTGAAATGGTTCCATTGTTTAATTGAATCTAAAATAATGTAATTTAAATTTACATTGAAATATTTGAATGTTTTTTTAGAACCACATATGCTTACGATTTATATTTCTTTATAAATAGATTTCCAACAAATTAGTTAATACCTTGCGTAATCGAACTTTTCTTTCTGTTACATAAAGCAGGTAGCCAAGTGCTAAGCCTATCACATATGGCGCTACCCGACAATAAGGCTTCACATACACCTCTGAGAAGTAGCTCGTATTGCCCATTCTGAAATGTATTCAAACGTATTTGATAGACTGAACTAAAGGGTCTTAATGTATTTGATGGACTGAACTAAATGGACTTAGTGTATTTGATAGACTCATAACTAAACGGACTTAATGTATTTGATAGAGTGATTTGAACTATTTTAGTGGCGGGAATTCATGCTGCCGAAATCAGATAGTCTGGAGATAGGTTGGAGATGTAGAAACATTTCCTTCATTAAATAAAATTTAAAATAACATTTATAACCCAAACATTTATTTATTGTTAATTTATGACGAATGTCTATTCAACCTAAAACGGAGGTCGAGTTATCGCGAGCCAATAGCCTCCTATCTATAGCGATTATTATGATATGTAAAGTAGGACAAAGGAGGTTCATTGATCAGTTCAGTTTGGCTTTCATCAACTCAATCATTTTCTTTTTTTTCCCCAGACCCCCCCCCCACCTCCACGCCCCTCCTCTATATTAGTCACTGACTAAGAATTCATAAAAACTAGGGCTTCTGATTAAACTGCGTTAATTTGCGATTAACGCGTCAAAAAATTTGCGATTAAAATTTTTAACGCAACACTTAAATGCGTTAATTTGACTAAATGCGGAAAGTTCACCAAAACGATAAATAACAGAATTTCACCATTTGAAGTTTAAGTTCCGTCCACTTATTTAGATCTACCACACCCACCCTGCAGCAATTCGCACATACCCTCACCCCCAGATTTGTCGACTGAAGCCCCACTTGTAATATATAATTAAGATGTTTTGGTTATTTAGCCCTTCGACAAGTAAACTCCTGCTCCCTTCCCGGTCGATGTAAAAAGAGAAAACTTTCAGTCACTAGTTTAAATTATATACTGTAGTGTATTGGTGGAGGTATAATGAACCCGTTTAAAATTAGATCAAAATAATGAGATGCTAGAAATTTTGTATCATCAATTTTTTTTTGCGCATAATTTTGTATCGTATTTTGATAGTATAGCATCTTGCTAATACATCTGTACCCGAGACAGTGGTTGTATTTTTCATAATTATTGTGACACTAAGTTAAATTTTATATATGGCTGTTGATTTACTGCAATTAAAGCGTAATTAATGCGTTAAAAATATGCGATTACATTTTTTAACACAAACACCTAAATGCGTTAAATTTTACCCAAATGGTGTTATTTCAGAGTTGCAGATAAAATAAAAAAAATCAGTTAATAACCCAATTTTATAACCAGATCAGACGAGATTTAAAAAAAAAAGGAAGAAAAAAAAACCCGAACACAGGGTGTCATGTCTACATACAATCATAGCAGCGATATGACCTTGAAACAATAGGATTGCCATTTCTTAATTCAAACTTATGACCCTGAATGATGCAATTAATGAACATCTGCACGTGTTATAGTTTGATTGACAAGTGTCATGGCTTTGAAACAATGTAACTTGTGGTTGGTAAGTGACGTCATCTACCAATATTAACACCACCCACCTCCCCTCCAATACTACCACAGTCGGCGAGTTGAAGGACAAATTTTCTTTTAATCTTCTTTTGAAGTTTTTGCTTTGCATTTCGCTGTCTATAAATGTTATTCTTATATTCTTTCATTCATTTACTTTATTTCTATCAACTACTTGTTCAATGTTTTAGTGAACAACGAAAAAGAATTTTTTTATCGATCTGTCAGTTATATTAATAAAAAAAATATTGTGTAAAATGACACTCTTTGATGTTATCGGTTGGCTTTCATTTTTCATCTTCTGTTCTTTCTTTCCTGTTGACGACACACTTTATAACAAGTCGCGACCCACATGTGAGACTGAGAACAAATGAACAAGGATGCTTACTTGCTCGCGTCAAAAAGGTCTGGCTTGTCAAATACGTCACACACACACACACACACACACACACAAAGGTTTAATACTCTATAGCTTAGGCCAAGTAAGTGCGAAAAAACAACAACACGTTGTTATTATTTTAAAATGACATGTTGATAGAACTAAAAAATGTTACAATTAATAAATAAAGTATTTTTTCGATTAAATATGCGTTAATTTGCGATAATTTTTTTAGTTCAAATTTTTAATCGAACAGCAGCAGCTCTAATAAAAACAACAATTATTTCAGGAAATATTTGTTCAACTTAATTATATCATTAGAGGTGAGCAGCATATTGTTGTACTATTGTAATAAGTATTTTACCTCACAACACTTCCATTGATTCCATCATTAGAGGTGAGCAGTATATTATTGTACTATTGTAATAAGTATTTTACCTTAATACTTCCATTGATTCCATCATTATACATAGGTGAGCAGTATATTGTTGTACCATTATAAGTATTTTACTTCATAACACTTCCATTGATTCCATCATTATAGGTGAGCAGTATATTGTTGTACTATTGTAATAAGTATTTTACCTCATAACACTGCCATTGATTCCATCATAGGAGGTGAGCAGTATTTTGTTGTACTATTGTAATAAGTATTTTACCTCATAACACTTCCATTGATTCCAACATTAAGTACCATGACAGAAATAATTTGTACTGCAATCAATAAAACTACAATACAGAAGCCAAAGAAAGGATAGCTGAAAATATACAATAAACACATTCAATAGAACTATAAGTTAATTAAACACATTCAATAAAACTATCTGTATACATAATCGTCTAACATAGACGGTAGACCGTTCGACAGACCTTCACACCGTGCGGTGTATTTGATGTTCATGGCAATAAAAGCCACATGTCTGCACGTTACAAATACAAGGCACCACACGAGATGAAATCGCTAAAAACTAAAAGAGATTCTACGTCACACATTCGCGGAGTAAAAAAAAACCGCGCGTCGACCGTCAGTATAAAAATAGTCTGAGGAATTCCAAAATTATAGAAATTGAAAAGAGACGACTTACTAACTGAGAGTATGTTCGGTGCGCATTTTGTTCATCAAATGACTCTTTCTTGAATAAAAATGAAATGCTAGGGAATTCTAAACACAACAAGGATTTCTTATTAATGAATTAAGATTTTTAAATGATTAGGAGTAGTGTGCGCAAATTATGTAAAGTTGGAATAAAAATGAAATAGAAGAAAATTAAAATAGTACATATTCTAAGAACATTCAGTTATACTAAATGCCCCTTTTTGTAATTGTGTACATTGAGACCCACTGCGATTCGAGCATGTCTTGAGTGGAAGGGGGTTGGCGGACGGGAGAGGGAGGAAGGATAGGTGTGGAGCTAAGTGAAAGAGAATTGATAAATTATAAAAAAAAAAGAACTGTTGAGAAAGAGTCCTTTAAAATATTATGAATGAATTAAGATTATTCAATGATATGGTGTTGTGAGCGCATCACCATTTTCAACTTCAACTGCGTGCCTACTAGCCGGTCCGGGTACCGGGCCTTTGATCTAGTATAAACATAATAGTACTGTAACGTTGGAAGTTTAACGTTATAGTTTTATATTGTTGAGGTTATGTGTAGTGCCGATATTATTTATTTGGTTTATTTGAGGTAGCGTTCAATCTAGTTGCACTCACAGACAACACGCCATTAATGAGGCAAAGTTACACGATTCAATGACGTTTATTATACGATAAGAAAACATATATGGAATGAAATCATATGCAGCAGTATTCACAAATGCTTCGTACACAATATAACTTCTCTCTGAGTATACTACCTTCCGGAAAAATTGAAGTAGATATACTTGAACAAAAATAGTCTTTGACTACGTGTACTATATAACTTTGATCTTCTCTCTGAGTATACTACCGTCCCGAAGGAGTGAAGGAGATATACTTTAAAAACTTGTGCCTTTATTACTTCTCATCTAATGAATTGTCGTAGCTAACTTTCACTACAAGTATACTGCCGTCCCGAAAGATTGATGCAGATATACTTGAACGTCTGTTGGTCTGTCCAGCCCCTGGTTGTACTCTATTCTGTCTGTCTTCTGTCTGTCTCTCTGTCCAAAAACTGACTTACATCTCATTATATGTGGTCGTTAAGCCATCCCATGATTCCAAAGCCCCAACTCTCCTGATTGGCCCTTCTACCCCTTTCTAACTTATTTACGTCATTATGACTCTTTTTCCAGCCTAGTGATTGGTGCGGCCAAATACTCACTCTAAGATTAGTATCTCTTTGTTCCCCGCAACCAAGTCCATCGTCACTCACGGCTGGGGGTCACCGACCTGCATTGACAAAGTTCTTTCTTTCTTCTTTATCCCTTAACCAGTGTGTGGGTCGTTGGGGCACCGTTGTTGACTGAAAACCAGTTCCCGCCATTTTTTCCGGTCCTGAGCTGCCTTTTGGAAGTCGACGAACGACAGGCCGGTCCATTCTTTGATGTTGTCTTCCCATCTCTTCTTTTGTCTTCCTCTTTTCCTTCTTCCGTTGGTTGTACCTTGCATGATTGTCTTTGCAAGACCTTCACATCTCGCAAAGTGTCCGTACCATCGCAGTTTCCTCTTCTTGACTATAGTGAGAAGTAGAGAGCTGCACGGGAGTCAAAATCATACCCAGTCCCACCCACTCCCGCGTTTTCAAAACCAGTCCCACCCGCTCCCAAAAGAAATTCCCCCCAGTCCCTCCCGCTCCCGCGAAAATTTTTCCCAATCCCACCCGCTCCCGCGAAAATTTTTCCCATCCCCACCCGCTCCCGTCAAAAAATATTCTTATAACTCATAAAAAATGATTTAAAAATTTGTTTGTAGAAATCCTCTCGAAAAACATACATGAAAAACATTTAAGATAATAAGTAAAATAAACAGTTCTACAGTTTAAGTTCTTGTAAAAATAAGAGGACATTAACACTTTCTGGAGATTTTTTTCTTTCTCCACACCATTACCCAAATGCCTAAAACAGTTGTGGCATAAGGCAAAATCTCACTAACAGGAACATTCCCATATTTTGCACCAATGTTTATCAAATTTGCAGCCAATTCTTGGAAACCACAGCCTTCGACAAATGAAAAGGGCCTGATGTCTTTAGCGCACATTGAAACAATGGTGTTTGTGATTTCCGTTTTAACCCGAACTGGAACCTGTTTAACAATATTCTCTTGATTTGGAATGAAGCTAGTCATTGATGTAATTTTTGGAACTGGTGATCTGTTTTTACAAAACTCGAGATGCTTCCACAGACCATTCGTACCATCGAGTGCCTTCCAAATTATAATGGTATCGCATCTTGTACATACTGCGAATGGCACATCCTCACCATCCAAGAGCAAACGATTGAAACTTTCCCAAATATTGCTCTTACCACCTTTATTTACGTAAAACTGAATACGGTCGCTTTTTGCGTAAACTAACTTTTGAATGTTTGCTTTATTATCCATTATTTGAAAATTAAAAAAGAGAATTAGAGAAGTATGTCTGTCTGTTTCACTCTTATTTGCTCGCTCCTTTGTCACAACTCAAAAACCAATCAAACTCGAGGCGTTGTTAGTACAACGATTTATTTACATAAATGTACATCAGAAATTCATCAGAATACAAAAGTCCATAAATGAATACACTTCAATAATTCACTCTGCCTCAACTAGAGATCTCTAAAACTCCTCATAACTACGAATTTCTCTTAACTTCTCTTAATTAACTAATGTTCGAATCTATCCCCTATTTATACCCCAACGTCCGTGCCCTAATTACCCTAAGTACGTTGGTATTTTCCTAACTATCTAATCTTTCTAGGAGCGTCACCTGGTCGTCATTGTTAACCCAACTAGCCTGTACGACGTCGCCTCTCGGTCTTCACACCTTTGCTGTCTACTATTCTATTGTTTCCCCACCTTGTCCTAAGTCGTCTGTCACCTTGTCACCCTTATTGGTATTACTCCTAACTCTTAGATAACTATTATATTAAAACATCGAAGGGGATAGTCTCTGTCTCTAAATCTAACCTAGCGTTTTGACCTAAATACCAAGAATGTCAAGGAAAGGCCCTGATCTAGGTGTGTATCATACATCACACATCATCCCAAGATCATCCGTGCGATTTGATTGATTCATCAGAAGTCTGCGAGAGTCCCACTCAAACAAAACCCAAACCCACGGGACTCCCACAAAAACCAAACCCAAACACACGGGACTCCCGCAAAAACAAAACCAATCCCATGGAACTCCCGATAAATTTATTTCCAATCCCGCGGGAGTCCCGCGGATTCCGCGGGACTCCCGCGAATCCCAATCCCGTGCAGCTCTCTAGTGAGAAGGTCTTCGTGAGGGCCGATGGCAGCCGATATTTTATTGCGCACCTGATCGTTTGTTATGTGTATGAGATGTTCAATAGCTTGCGGAAACATCTCATCTCCAGCGCACTTATTCTTCTTTGGAGGTCTGACAACCTTACTCTACCCAAAACAAAGATCTAACGCTGGTTGTTTAATTATCAAAATATCTAAATGTGTCATTTCCCCATGAACTTTCAATATCGACTAACCAACTGAACAGTGGTTCTAAAGTTGTAGGGATATACCTAAAGGTATTGTTACAAGTACATTTTTTTTTCTTTTTATTTGTGGTCTACGTGCCACAGTTAAGGAGGCTTTTACCAATCAATCCGCTTCTCCTTGCCGACAAGAGTCACGTCACATTATGCGGCACGTTCAAAATGACGTAGATGGGTGGAGATAAGTAGCTCAGCTACTGCGTCTTTTTTTTTATTTGTATTCTATATTGCTAGGAAATAACTTTATCACTTTTTGTGTTTAAATTTGTATTATAGATATAGCAAAAAGTTTTACTATAATATTGTTAAATGCTCTCTCCGCATTGATCTGCTGCTCCTAGGTCACACCGTCACCGCTTTCAAATGAAAATTTATACGGTGCGCTGGCATAGCGGAATCGTGCTACCCAGGGCAAGGAGAGAGTTATAACAACATTATTAGTCAATATTTTGTAATCAAACATACATTCTTTACAATGAAATTTTTCTTCAGAGGTTATATATATATATATATATGATGTTACATCGAAATGTACAACTATGCATGATGAAGACAGCTCTGAGGAGAGGAAGAGATTTGCGAGGAAGCGGGCGACTTCCTCTTCCCATAGAGAACGAGCCAGTAATGATGCGGGAGAATGCACGAACCCTGTAGTCGAACAACCAGAGAGCTTCCTCTTTGTTAACGAGTACCATAGATGAAAAAAGTAGGGAGCGAAATCAAGAGCGTCAATCGCTACGAAGGGCGCGAGAGACCCCAGAGGAATGTGCACGTAGACTTGCGCGAGACCGTTTGTCAAAAGCTAGAAAGCGAGCAGCATCAAGCGATAAGCCGACTCTAGAACCAGCAGTAAATGCAGCGAGACAAGAGACTCAGCGGACTAATCGAGAACGAGCCTGTAATGATTTGGGAGAATGCACGAACCCTGAAGCCGAATAACCAGAGAGCTTCTTCTTTGTTAACGAAGCACTTACCGCAGATAAACAATGTACGGAACGAAATCAAAAGAGTCAACCGCTAAGAAGGGCGCGAGAACTGCGTGTTGTCAGGCTTTCACGTGACGCACAGCGGCATGCACTCAAATTACAAAATGCCCATTCAGCTTCGTCAGATGCTCGCCATGATAATTTCGGAGGGATACCTGCGAGACCCTCGGCATCTGTGGGATATGCAGATAATTTCAGTGACGACTATCCGGGTTGGCAATATCATCTTAGTTAATTGTACTATGCTACAATGTGTATAACAGTAAATAAACCACCTGCTAAACATGTAGCGTTTCTCTTAAATACGTCATGTTGAACATCATAAAACATAATAATAATTACATTATTAAGAAAAGTTTTATAAAAAACAACGTTTTTCTTGCGTACTAAAAAGCAGAAAATAATTTCTGAATAAATTGTTAACATGGTAATAGTAATAGACTTCATAAGAGCTTCTGATATTTATAAAAACGAAAAACGTTGGGCGCATGAATCTTATATTATGTGAATGTTTGTATTACAGTATTAGAATCATCAAATGTTAACAATTAAATCCCATAAGAATTATTACAGAAGGTTTTCGAAATATCACGATATTGCAGATCATTTATTAGAACTTAGTCTAGATAACGAAATGCATATGAGTATGTAAAATTAATTCTAGTGTTGTATAACATGCGCCCAATTTATTCAGAAATTATTTTCTGCTTTTTAGTACGCAAGAAAAACGTTGTTTTTTATAAAATATTTTTTTATAATGTAATTTTTATTTTCTACTTTTTAGTTAAAATATTTTTTTTTCATTTAATACGAAGAGTTAGAAAATGTTAATTTTCAACACATTTGTTTTTATTGCGCTGCGTTCGCTTTTAAAATGAATTTTGGCCGTTAATTTTTTTGTTTGTTCTGGAAGTGGTCTAATCACACACGTGTTCAGGCGCAGTAGAGTTTAGCACCAGTAATTTCCCTTGATTTAGACAAGGCTGTGACCTAATCGCCATACATATTTAATTTTATTTATTAAGAAACTCATCAAATCATAATGAAATAGTAAGAATATTGCATTGTCATCGGGTTCTGAGTTATATTGAACGTATCAGAGCTATAGCTTATCGGAAAGTGGTCTAAAATTGGATTGCCAAATTCCGCGGACAAACATACAAACAATCAATCAAACAGACAAGAAGTGAAGTTAAGAAAAACGTTGTAAAATGAAATGTTTGGAATAGATTCATTAAAATATTATGAAGGAATTAAGATTTTAAGAGTTTAATCATCGGGGGGTTATGTTAAGATTGTTTACCCATAGTGAGGATTATTTTCTTTGTATGAACTATTTAACATATGATCTTTATTTGATGTATTATTAGTTGTCCCTATTCTCAGATGTGTTTTGGTTTCAATAATCTGTTCATGTCCTTGGGGCCACTGCGAGTATATAGACTGATTGTTTACGCACTCAAATATATTTTTCACTATTTTCAACTCCAATTGTGTGCCTACTCGCCGGTCCGGGTACCGGGCCTTTGTTTATTAGTACTACAAAAAATATGTTTCTGTGTAATAATAAACTAGCGATAAATGATTTTTAAGATGATTATATTTACTGTGAATTGCGAGTGAATCTCTCGAAGTCTGAAATCACCCCTACTTACTTTGAACAATAACCAAATTTTTTCTTGCGAATGAAAAACGTCAATGTTTATTTTTTCAAAACTATAACATGTTAACATTTTTATAAAGTTATAAAAAATGAGGAGAAAACAATTTTGTTAAAGTTATTCGATTTTTAAAAAAATGTCGAGAAATCGAAAGTTGAATTTTCTAGCCGGAGAAAAACCACGAGTGAGACTAAAACTAACTTGGCCGTGTTTGAATTTAAATTATATTGATGAATGAAATATTAAATTCGATTTACGTTCATAATAAAATCGGAATGGGATTGTTTAATTACAATATATATTACATACTGATATGTTTAAATATAGGTTAATATAATAGTTATAGTGATAACAACATTAAAAAAAAAGTTTTCTGTTTGACTACACTACAGATTTAATATAGTAAATATGGATTTACAAAAATATAGGCTAGTGTATAGTAGTCTAACACACACACACATATATATATATATATATATATATATATATATATATATATATTGCTTATTTGTGTATTCATGTTTTCTTAAATTTGTGTTTTATTTTTATTTTAGATGATGAGCAGTCAGGTATTTTAATGACATTATTTATAGCAGTAATATTTCTAACTGCATAGTTCCACTAACTAATAGTGAAGGTACCTGGTTCGATTACAGGTCTTCACTCAAGTTCTCGATCTATCTCTCGTGGTGGCTCCATGGACATTGCACTATCGGCTATGGCGAGGATGAAAGAAGGGCTCCATAAAATCCGTCCAATTAGTGTTTCATAGGATCTAAGGGGATCGCTTGGTCAAACTATTACAGCCAATGCAAGATGTGCTGTTTCTCAGTGAAATTGTTGAATGAAATTCAAATATTTCAGTCAGTATTGTGTACTACACATATGGCAATACAGGACATAATGATTTTGCTACAGAACTCATGAAAAAGCTATGAATAAAATGATAATAGATTTTTTGTTGTATGTTAAGAATTAAGATAAAATCATCACATAACTTTCCAAATAACTTCAACATTTGTAATGTACACAAACAACTGTTGATGTTATGTAAAAGTTCAAAAAACTACCAAAATGAAAGCAAAGATAGCATTATTACAAGGCATACTAATATTTTAAATGTCAATTTAATGATTCATCTAATTCTTAAATAGAATCCTAATTGATCCCGGCAAGAAATAATATCAATAAATAAATGTTGGCAATATCCACAAAGAAGTAAAGAACAGTTATTTTGATAATTTGATGTACTGGTAAAATTATTTTAATATTATATACAGTCTAGTACTTGTTTATAATTGTTCTTCAACTACTGTTATTTAAATTGTGCTGTATTCATATTTTTCACTTAGTGTTAAAGAAGTTGTAAATTGAAAACAATATTTAGCTTTAGATGACATTCATATTAATTGTCATAATTGTGCTTATGGCATTTATTTAAAAAATAGTGGATATATGTCCAAGTTTTTAAAAATAAAAACACATTTGATCATGCTAAATAGTTCAGGTATTATAGGCAATTGAATTTGCTTCGCTTTGATATAAAGTTATTGATTTTAAAGATAAATTTGAATATTTTTAATGATTTTTTTAGAATGGTGCATTTTTACTTTTTTTGTACACATGATGAATAATCATGCTTGTCTAACCCATTGTTTTTTTTTTTTAATTTTTAAGTATAATGTTTAAATAGTTACATTGTTTACACTTAACGCTTTAGCATGATAGCAAAATCATTTCTGTGATTTTGCTAGTTTATTTTTTAATTTAAATAATGCCAATTTTATTCAGAAATATTATTTATGGTATTTACACAGGTATATTGTTAAAGTTTGCTCTCCTCCATAAAATGATGATAACTTCACAAACAGAACTAATTGTAATACAAAGTACAGGTGGTGCCAGGCATTATAGTAAAACACAATTATCTATAATAATATATTTTAATAGATAAAATGGTACCTATGTATAGTGTGTATAAATTAAGCACAGGTAATATAAGATAGTTTAGCTCGACTCTATGATCGCGATTAAATAAAGGAATCTATATAAATAATTGCGGTGTGGGTTATGCGTAAAATCGAAAGTAATTAATACATCAGTATTCCAGTTTAAATTATTAAATATGGCTCCATCCCTGTGTCAATACGATATTTCTATTTAACAAAATCTACAGTTTTAACTAGTTTCTGTGAGTTTATTATAAATCGTCCCAAATATTAAAAAGTAATAATAACGTAATATCATTCAAATTATTGTGTTTTTATTACAACAGATAGTATTTTAAAATCGTCAAACGCAAACAAGAGTAATAATCAAAAATTCTCCGACGATGAGGATACCGAGCACGTTCGTCGTAACTAATTTCGTAAATAAAGTTCTTTTAAAAAGTTGATGTAATATATATATATATATATATATATATATATATATATATATATATATATATATATATATAAAAGAAATTCTGCTAATTTCTATACAAAATAAGTTCTCAGCTATCACATTATTTCATTTTTTAAAATAAATAGTACATTGATTTATTTTTAAATTATAAAACAAGATTATATTTTTAAGACTTACGCGTCAAGTACAAGTGTTACTAAAATAATCGAGCAATTTTGTATATAATGTAATAAAAATCACATAAGTTTGACTGATGTGGTGGTTTAGTGGCTCAGCTACTTGCAATATATTTTTGTTGGCTACCCACGTTCAATTCCTCGCGCGGTTATTATTTTTTTTACAAAAGTAAAAACAATAAATTAGATCTCTTTGACGAAATTGTAAAACTTTTTAAAAAAATTAAAGTAATGTATCCTTTAGGTTGCTGCAAGGAAAAGAAACAACAACTAAATAGATTTTTCATTTCTTTCATAACTTAAAAAAAACAAGCAAAAATTAAGCCTGTAAAAACAGGACGTTTAAAGCATTTTCGTGTATAAATAGAGAGGGAAGTAAGTCATGTTTAATAACTGTTACAAAAATAAATAATGATTACGCCCCTTTGATTTGTTTATAATCTATATATAAAATATAAGCCATATATAAGCCCCTAAGAAACCATGAAGCCCGGCCCTGAGAGGTCAGATCGCGAAAAAAACTTTTGATGTACACATGGCAGGCCAAGACCTACAAAATGATATATACATCATGGGTCTAGGACTTATGGTTGTTGAGATCTAGGGTGATGACGGACAGACAGACAGACAAAACGGGGACAATAGAGCGTTTTTCTTTCGAAAATGCTCTAAAAATATTTCGAAAATATGTATCACAGCTAAACGATAGTCTATTTTAATGCAAAAGGCTTTGCAGGATACAACAAGTATAAAAATAAATTGAATCTCAATAGGGTTATGACTTTTTTGTGACCTCATATTTACATGTCAAGAAAAGGTGAATTTTCATGAGTGTATTATGACACAAATAAACTTTTCTGAAAATATTTGAAAAACCTTCCCCACCAAACCATAAAACGAATATTATATATTAATAAATGTAACACAACACTGTAATGGAAAGTTACATAAGAACAAGTGCAATGCATGTAAGCATGAGTATAGAGATGTCCAAAATATGAAATGATAATAAAGTTTTATGCTTCATCATTAGTGAGAATAAAACAGTTATTAAGTGTCTTTAAAGTCTCGCAACGTGGAACAATATCTTGCATTATTTGTATAGCTCTTTCTGCATAGCAGTTACTTCGTTCTATTCCAGGTATTGCTTAATCTTCAAAGACCCAGTGCCTCAAGAAGCATCTTTCTGCTTCAGTGTATTTATGCAAAGCAGGTGCTAAAATCTCTTTTCCTATTTTCCAGTCCCTTTGATCTGAAAACCATACTTCAGACCATGGTCTCGCTATGAAAGCGTACAAAAGTTCAAATTTCTAGTTTCTATTTTCCGAAATAGAATGAATGCCAGAAGTGCTAGTATTGCACTTGAATTCCAACGAACATTACTTAAAGCCGTCAGTCTCTGGAAGTGAATTACTGGAAAGGTTTTATTTAATATTCGTAATAGTGAAATACTTGCGTCAAATGATGTAAAAACTTCATATCTTCTCTCCATCCTTTGTTTTCTCACATGATTTCTGGACTACTGTCTTGAGAACCAAATTTCTCGTAATTTGCGCTAATTTCAGCAACAAATGGATAAGAAATGTTTGGACTAGACGTTTCCCTGCCTAAAACAGAATTCATAGCATGCTTGAGTACTAGGCCTAAAACATGAAGCTGGCAGCCTATGTAATGTGTGATTTGTCCATTGTTCTGTTGACAGTAATTTTGCAGCTTGCGTACCACACCATTTTTGCTGCCAGAATTTGTATTTGCTGTAAATATTGTCTCTGCTTTTCCATTTCCATCGAATTTCTTTTTCAACGTTTTTCATTAAAACAACTTGTTTTTCTCCTTCTATTCTTTTTCTGTCAAAATGTATGCTTCATTCAAAATTTTGTAAGCTGTTTTTTTTTAAACTGCAACTTCAACAAATCTACTTCTTTTTAGGTAGCCTCATACACTCCTGACTGCGAAGGAGCTTCAATATTGGGAGAGTGTTTACTTATTATTTTTAAAACTTTACAAGCTTTATTTGTTGACAAATTTGCTTTCCTACAAAATTAATTACAAACAGACGATTACAGTTGAATGAAATTGAAATAAAAGAATACAATATTCTCAAATCAACCAAGCAGACTTTCCAAATTCCAAGCAGACCACTCGTGACAATTACCAAACTGTCGTGACTCTATTAATGTGTGGGTAGCGTGTATGTAGAGTAACAACAACACAGACATATATCACAATAACCAATTGGGATGGTAGAGAAATAGTTTAATTTACAATCTTATGTACATTGAATAAACTGATGTATAAGAAACAAATACTGGTTCATCAACCATCAGATATGTATGTCTGTTAATGCTCAATACTATATCTTCGATATCTTTTCATTCTCTGTCCATAACCTTCATTACTTCCGCCATATTGCCATCTTGAATATCTCCTTTTCTGTCTTTTTTATCTCCCCCTCATACGGGGAACAACTCTTATATTTTTTATACTGTCCCTTCCCTCCAGAGTTGTGTCACGACACAAACAAAGGTATCATAAGATTTGATTATTTTTGGTACAGTTGCAGTAGACGCATAATGCATTCAAACAGTGCACTTAAATTTTAAAATAAACTTTTTTGATTTATTTTGTTTCAGACATGGAGGTAAAAAATACCCTATAAAGTTCCTGGATGTAATTAATGTAATCAAATATTTGTTAATGCGCAATCTATAAAGAAGTAATTTTATTGAAAAACGCTTCTTATTTGTAAACACAAGATTGCGTTGGTGGGGAAGGTTTTTTTTCAGTGAAAAATAAATTAATATTATTTTCATATTTTGTTCACAATTGTTCATTAAAAATGACATGTAAAATAAGATTCTGAAAAAAAATGTAAAAAGTACTAACCCTAATAACCAGTAAATATCTAGTCATGACAACAAATATACCCTAGATCTTTATCTCACAGACTACCGATGATTGGTATACACATTACACAGAAACATAGTACTCAATGTCATACTGTGAACACATTACACAAACAAATAGTACTCAATGTGATACTGTGAACACATTACACAAACACATAGTACTCAATGTGATACTGTGAACACATTACACAAACATATAGTACTCAATGTGATACAAACACTTAGTACTCAATGTGATACTGTGAACACATTAAACAAACACATAGTACGCAATGTGATACAAACACTTAGTACTCAATGTGATACTGTGAACACATTACACAAACACATAGTACTCAATGTGATACATTAGACTGTGAACACAAGACAGTAGTTCTGTCCACGACAGAATTCAGTCTGCTCCATCACAAAGAAACATTCTCAAAGAAAACACAAAACATTATTAATAGTTTCATCTTTCTAAAATATTGTTTTGATTTTAATAATAATAAGACAAACATTTATGACGACTAACTTAGAAGCGTAGACAGGTCAAATATCATTTGTTACGGTTGAAATGTAATATGTGACGGTTTAAATGTAATTTGTGACGGTTGAAATGTAATATGTGACGGTTGAAATGTCATTTGTGACGGTTGAAATGTAATATGTGACGGTTGAATGTAATTTGTGACGGTTGAAATGTAATTTGTGACGATTGAAATGTAATATGTGACAGTTGAAATGTAATATGTGACTGTTAAAATATCATTTGTGACGATTGAAATGTAATATGTGACGGTTGAATGTAATTTTTGACGGTTAAAATGTAATATGTGACGGTTGAAATGTAATATGTGACTGTTAAAATATCATTTGTGACGGTTGAAATGTAATATGTGACGGTTAAAATATCATTTGTAACGGTTGAAATGTAATATGTGACGGTTGAATGTAATATGTGACGGTTGAAATGTCATTTGTGACGGTTGAAATGTAATATGTGACGGTTGAATGTAATATGTGACGGTTGAAATGTCATTTGTGACGGTTGAAATGTAATATGTGAAGGTTGAATGTAATATGTGGCGGTTGAAATGTCATTTGTGACGGTTGAAATGTAATATGTGACGGTTGAAATGTAATATGTGACGGTTGAAATGTCATTTGTGACGGTTGAAATGTCATTTGTGACGGTTGAAATGTCATTTGTGACGGTTGAAATGTCATTTGTGACGGTTGAATGTAATATGTGACGGTTGAAATGTAATATGTGACGGTTGAAATGTCATTTGTGACGGTTGAAATGTAATATGTGACGGTTGAAATATCATTTGTGACGGTTGAAATGTAATATGTGACGGTTGAATGTAATATGTGACGGTTGAAATGTAATATGTGACGGTTGAAATGTAATATGTGACGGTTGAATGTAATATGTGACGGTTGAAATGTAATATGTGACTGTTGAAATATCATTTGTGACGGTTGAATGTAATATGTGACGGTTTAAATGTGATTTGTGACGGTTGAAATGTAATATGTGACGGTTGAAATGTCATTTGTGACGGTTGAATGTAATATGTGACGGTTGAATGTAATATGTGACGGTTGAAATGTCATTTGTGACGGTTAAAAATGTAATATGTGACGGTTGAATGTAATATGTGACGGTTGAATGTAATTTGTGACGGTTGAAATATCATTTGTGACGATTGAAATATCATTTGTGACGGTTGAATGTAATATGTGACGGTTGAAGTATCATTTGTGACGGTTGAAATGTAATATGTGACGATTGAAATATCATTTGTGACGGTTGAATGTAATATGTGACGGTTGAATGTAATATGTGACGGTTGAAATGTAATATGTGACGGTTGAAATGTAATATGTGACGGTTGAATGTAATATGTGACGGTTGAAATGTAATATGTGACTGTTGAAATATCATTTGTGACGGTTGAATGTAATATGTGACGGTTTAAATGTGATTTGTGACGGTTGAAATGTAATATGTGACGGTTGAAATGTCATTTGTGACGGTTGAATGTAATATGTGACGGTTGAATGTAATATGTGACGGTTGAAATGTCATTTGTGACGGTTAAAAATGTAATATGTGACGGTTGAATGTAATATGTGACGGTTGAATGTAATTTGTGACGGTTGAAATATCATTTGTGACGATTGAAATATCATTTGTGACGGTTGAATGTAATATGTGACGGTTGAAGTATCATTTGTGACGGTTGAAATGTAATATGTGACGATTGAAATATCATTTGTGACGGTTGAATGTAATATGTGACGGTTGAATGTAATATGTGACGGTTGAAATGTAATATGTGACGGTTGAAATGTAATATGTGACGGTTGAATGTAATATGTGACGGTTGAAATGTAATATGTGACTGTTGAAATATCATTTGTGACGGTTGAATGTAATATGTGACGGTTTAAATGTGATTTGTGACGGTTGAAATGTAATATGTGACGGTTGAAATGTCATTTGTGACGGTTGAATGTAATATGTGACGGTTGAATGTAATATGTGACGGTTGAAATGTCATTTGTGACGGTTAAAAATGTAATATGTGACGGTTGAATGTAATATGTGACGGTTGAATGTAATTTGTGACGGTTGAAATATCATTTGTGACGATTGAAATATCATTTGTGACGGTTGAATGTAATATGTGACGGTTGAAGTATCATTTGTGACGGTTGAAATGTCATTTGTGACGGTTGAAATGTAATATGTGACGGTTAAAAATGTAATATGTGACGGTTGAATGTAATATGTGACGGTTGAAATATCATTTGTGACGGTTGAATGTAATATGTGACGGTTGAATATTATATGTGACGGTTGAAATATCATTTGTGACGGTTGAAATGTCATTTGTGACGGTTGAATGTAATATGTGACGGTTGAATGTAATATGTGACGGTTGAATGTAATATGTGACGGTTGAATGTAATATGTGACGGTTGAAATATCATTTGTGACGGTTGAAATATCATTTGTGACGGTTGAATGTAATATGTGACGGTTGAAATATCATTTGTGACGGTTGAAATGTCATTTGTGACAGTTGAATGTAATATGTGACGGTTGAAATATCATTTGTGACGGTTGAAATGTCATTTGTGACGGTTGAATGTAATATGTGACGGTTGAATGTAATATGTGACGGTTGAATGTAATATGTGACGGTTGAAATGTCATTTGTGACGGTTGAAATGTAATATGTGACGGTTGAAATGTAATATGTGACGGTTGAAATGTAAATATTTTCTTAACATTAGGTGGGAGGATTGAATGACCAACAACTTGTTTAACTGTCAGGTATAAACTTTAGAAATGTCTCAAATTTCACGTGCCACTCGGAATTCCCGAGCTACGCCAAGTAAACTGCCTGTATATTAAGCACATTATTGTGGACCTTTTTGATTTAATAATGTATCCCATTATTTATTTTTTTTTTTGGCTGAAATTATTTATTTTTGTAAAATGATAAACATTGACGCAATGGTCAAAGATTTATTCAATAACAATATTTGTATCAATTGCAATCTGCTTTGAATGTTTAATGTTTAAGTCATTAAAAATCAATGAAGCTGAAGCAATCTGTAATTATAAAAATATGTAATATTATATTGCTAATGTAACTGATCAGTAAAATTATTAAACCAATGGGGCTGTCCATTATTTATGTCAACAAAATTTTGGCAATTTTTACCTTCCCCCCTCCCCCTTGTCAACAACTTGTCAAACTTCCAGAGACCCCCCCCCCTTATAAAATTACGTCAACATTTGATTACCCCCCCCCCTAAAAAAAGGTGGCTTCCAAAATGTTTATGTGGCAAAATTAGTAGGAATATAGTTAGTTTAATTAAAATACTGAATGTTAGTGGAGTGTGTAACACAGGACTACAAACGCTGCTTAAATTTCCTATTTATTAAGTAATTATATTAAATAAAAAAAAAGTAACATTGTTGACGTCAACTTTTCTTGACCTCCCCCCCTCCCCCTTGTCAACAATTGTCAAAAATTTTCTGACCCCCCCCCCCCTTTCCCCCTATTTTGTTGACGTAATTAATGGACAGCCCATAAGACACGAAGCTGTATATTAATACTTACCATAATAAAGGAATAACAACCAAGGGAGATAACAATGAGAACTGGAAGTCATTAACCAAGTAATATGTCCAGGGCATACACTAGTGAAATATAAACAAGTTGAACTATTTTAATATAAATGAATACAGACAAGACATGATCATATGATATATTACTATATAGAGTTGATATATTAGTATATAGACGTGATATATTAGTATGTAGACGTGATGTATTAGTATACAGATAGGATTGTTTTAAAAAACGTGAATGATACAAAAAGAGTTCCCACTTTTCGCCAACTTTGAGTTTCGTAACTCACTTCAAGAGACGTGGGATGATTTTAAAATATAAATTTGCTGTTCTTTCCCGGTTGCATTTATTGGGGTCAAAGTATAGAGTCAAACCATTCAATCTAACCATACAGTGGAACAATACAAACAATAGAGTCCAGCAATACAGTCAAACAATATAGGCAAACATTTTACTCCAGCAATACAGTCTAACAAAATAGGCAAACAATAATGTAAAACAATGGTGTCAAGCCATGTCAATAATGTAAAACAATGGTGTCAAGCCATGTCAATAATGTAAAACAATACATTCAAGCCATGTAGCCCATCACAAAACAGTCGATCTATAAAGCTAAACGACACTTGACGCTTTACATTATGGTATTTCATTTTTAAAGCTTTGACTTCAATTTTTTAAAGCAAATTTTCTTGACCTCCCAATTTAAGGAAAAAAAAACTTTTAAAATATCAGCAACATAAACATTTATAAATGTAGGCCTAAATATCTTTTGGAGATGGCGGGTTGACATACTGTTTGCTTCGAATTACATACCATTCAATTATCTTCACCATTACAATAAAATATATTTTATCAAATGATCTCCAACAATACGCAAGAGTTTCAGAATTATTTGTCTCAACATATACTTTAGGTAGACAAGAACATTTCAAGAATTTTATGATAAATAGAAATAAAATGTTACGTACCATTTTGTCAGATTTGTAAAAGTTGCTAATAAATAACAGGTTGGCCCACCAATGATCTGTACATTGTGTACTAGATTTGAGACCACTCCTGAACTCTGACCCAGCAGTTAGGTACGGTCCCAAATTGGTGTAAAACATTAGAATAAAATAAAAACATGGAATTATCCTGTGAAATAAACCAAAGATTTTAAAAAAGTAAATTTAAAAGAATAATAAATGTTTGTACATTTTTGAAAGCAAAGTTTTCTTTCAATTACTTTCAAATAAAAACAAATATTTAATTATCACGTGAACATACCTAGCCAATCTGTGAATTACAGTAAGTAAATATTCACAAGGGGTCAAAACTTGGTACATTTTCTTTGACTTCAGTTGAAATTTTTGCTTCATAAAATTGAAAGCGTACAATGTTCCGCTAGAATAAAAAAGTAATAAATATTTAGGTAATATGTGTGTGTGTATATTAGCGTGAATTTATATTTTGAAAAATTACCATAATATGTTAATTGTACAAACATTGGTATCTATGACGTTGTAATAGTATCAATGTTTATTAAGAATTTGTATTATTGTATGTTTTCTTATTGTACGTTTCAGTCAACTCAAACAGATTGTAAATATAACGTGTAGACGTGTTAAATTTAAATGCATATTTCCCTTCCACTAATTAGTAAAATAACTCTTTATGAAGAGAATACGTCTAGCCAATGAATATAGTTATTGTACATTAAGCCTGTGTATATAGTCATTTTACACCTAGCCTGTGTATATAGTCATTTTACATTTAGCCTGTGTATATAGTCATTTTACATCTAGCCTGTGTATATAGTCGTTTTACATCTAGCCTGTGTATATAGTCATTTTACATCTAGCCTGTGTATATAGTCATTTTACATCTAGCCTGTGTATATATATAGTCGTTGCCCAATACAATGTACATTGTCCAACTATCTAAGGAATATAGATACATCTAGTCATTGAATATAGTCTTTAACATCTAGCCCGTGAATATAGTTATTGTACACCTAGGCAGTAAATTTTGTCATTGTACAACTAGCCAGTGCAAAAAGACATTTTACAGCTAGCTATTTAATATAGTCATTTATCTGCTAAACTAAGATTCATCCACGTGCTCAAACGCAATTTATTTACAGTAGTGACCTATTCACAGTAATGACCTATTCACAGTAGTGACCTATTCACAGTAGTGACCTATTCACAGTAGTGACCTATTCACAGTAGTGACCTATTTGCTTTTTTTCAGCGACACAATTGGACACCTTCTTATCCAACGATGAATGATTGGCGCCAACTAAAAGTCCCTTAATCTATTCCTCTGACAATGAATTGAAACCAATTTTCTTGAATATAGCCACTAAGTATTTCACAAACCAGACTTGTTTCTTATTTACGACTATAATAATTACAAAAATATCTCATTTAAAATAGTGTGTCGTAAGTTGGGAGTGACGTACAAAGTGAAAACCAAAATCCGTTAGTAGCCAAACAGTAGGGAAATTGATTGAATAGTGCTTTAGGAGTTAGGTCGTGGTGAATGCCAACGATGGAGTGACTGATAAACCAATATTGTTGAAGATACATTGTAGTGGAGACCGAATAGTCATGGCATTACCTCAACACAAAGAACGAATCAGCAGCAAATGTAGTATTGATCATAGCTTGAATCCAGAAAGATTGTGTCATCTTTACAGCATCCAGGTGATTATCTGTAGGTAGACACGGTGTAACAGTTGATAGTTGCAAAGTAAAAAGAAGTAAAGAATCGTACCCACATGAACTATTTTAATAATTGAAGAAAACATTTATTAAAATGAACTAAAGAATACTTTATATTAATCAATTAAATAGTTGATTCATAACTTTCCTGGGCATTTAAAACATCAAGAACATGTTAAAATCTTTAGAACATTCTAAAACATCAAGAAGTATGCAAAATGTAACTTACCTACATATGATGGATTGGAATAGAATGCACTATAGTAGGATCCCAGCACAATCCAACCAATAGACATAACCCTTATACCATTGATACAAAACATTGTATCTAGATGACCTTTGCCCAGTATATTGGTCAGGTTACGTCGTATAGAGAAACATACCAGACAACGGGCCAAGAGTTGAGCTGTTTACAAAGTACAAGTGGGATACGAGGTGTGTCAATAGTTGTATTTGTACATTCAACATTTGTACATTCAACATTTGTACATTCAACATTTAAAACAACAAAAAACTATAGGGGAAAATTTAAAGAAGTATTCTATAAAAAAAAAATTTGAAATAAAAAAAATTGTCTACACACTTTAAAAAGGCAAGACTTAGCACAGATACTATTTTTTTCTGTAAATTGATTTATTATAGCCTGGCCAATGGTAAATCTACAAAAATTAGATTTTGGAAAAAAAAAACCAGGATAAAACTATTATTAGAGATAATGCACCCTTGAAACCATTCTCACCTGGGATTTATTTTTAAAGTACGTAATATATTTGTAACAGTACTGGCTAACAGTACTGGCCAACAGTGCTGACTAACAGTACTACTAACAGTACTGGCTAACAGTACTGGCCAACAGTGCTGACTAACAGTACTACTAACGGTAATGGCTAACAATACTGACTACAGTACTGGCTAACAGTACTACTAACAGTACTGGCTAACAATACTGACTACAGTACTGGCTAACAGTACTACTAACAGTACTGGCTAACAGTACTACTAACAGTAATGGCTAACAGTACTGGCTAACAGTACTACTAACAGTACTGGCTAACAGTACTGGCTAACAGTACTACTAACAGTACTGGCTATCAGTACTACTAACAGTAATGGCTAACAGTACTGACTACAGTACTGGCTAACAGTACTACTATTAGTACTGGCTAACAGTACTGGCTAACAGTACTGGCTAACAGTACTGGCTAACAGTACTGGCTAACAGTACTACTAACAGTACTGGCTAACAGTACTACTAACAGTAATGGCTAACAGTACTGGCTAACAGTACTACTAACAGTACTGGCTATCAGTACTACTAACAGTAATGGCTAACATTACTGACTACAGTACTGGCTAACAGTACTACTAACAGTACTAGCTATCAGTACTACTAACAGTAATGGCTAGCAGTACTGCCTACAGTACTGGCTAACAGTACTACTATTAGTACTGGCTAACAGTACTGGCTAACAGTACTGGCTAACAGTACTGGCTAACAGGACTGGCTAATAGTACTACTATTAGTACTGGCTAACAGTACTACTAACAGTAATGGCAAACAGTACTAACTACAGTATTGGCTAACAGTACTACTAAGAGTACTGGCTAACAGTACTTGCTAACAGTACTACTAACAGTAATGGCTAACAGTACTGACTATAGTACTGGCTAACAGTACTGGCTAACAGTACTGGCTATAAGTACTACTAACAGTACTGACTAACAGTACTACTAAAAGTACTGGCTAACAGTACTACTAACAGTAATGGCTAACAATACTGACTACAGTACAGGCTAACAGTACTACTAACAGTAATGGCTAACAGTACTGACTACAGTACAGGCTAACAGTACTACTAACAGGGTCTTATCAACCATTCAAGGTGGTTAACAACGGCCAATCGTATACTAAGTCTGTATGTTGCCACAAGAAGCCCGTCGGATGAACTGAAGACTATTGTTACCTTCATCGTAACAGTTTATGCACCTTTATGCACCAGCTTGGTGTGAAATAAAGAATGCTCCTTCATGTAAAGACGGCGCTCGACATGTCCACAGTACGACACTGAAATCACACTACCTCACAGACGAGCTGAAGAAAGTCGTTGACCCGGTAATTGAACGCAACGCATTCTTCAGTCATCCAGAAAACCTGTTGCTTGCGATGCTTACCGTCGAAAGATCCGATAGACGCGAGTTAGCTCTAAGACGCATAATGAAATCCAGAAAGCAGAAACGCATGATTTCAGTTAGATCTTTCTGTGTGCCAGTAATCAACTTTGAGGCTACTAGCTACATAGACATGATCGATTGGCAGAAAACTTCGATCACAGAGCCTCCTAACGTAATGGACATTGAGGACGATACTTAATTAACCATGATCCCGGAAGAAGATACACCAAGAATGGATTTCGCTCGCTATCCTTGTCACACCCAGTCAGTAGAGAGACATATCAAGTTAGTTAAAGAAGTTTCCAAAGTAGTGTGTGGTCCAGAAAACCGCGACGGATTCATAAGATCGCGCTTGTAATCGAGATCGAAAATGTCAAAACTGGACACTAAAGACCAATATTATTTGTAGCTATAAAAACATGTTAGTTTGCATGTGTTTTTCCTTCAAATATATGGTTCTTTTTACTTGAAACGTTTGTATAGACTTTTAAAAAGGTAAACCACAACATGAATATGTTGCATATATATAAACTTGGTTTTTTAAAAATTATTGTTTTTTATCGAAATATGCCTATACTTTAAATCAACTGTGGGACCTCAAGATATCAGGCTTGCGGAGCCGGAGCCGAGGAGCCGTGGAGCCGCACTTTTGCTGGAGCCGGAGCCGAAAAAAAATCTGGCGGCTCCACGGCTCCCAAATGTTTTTTTTAAAGCAGAATTTTTTTTTTAGCTTTAAAATTCCAAATTTGTTTGATCGTTTGCCTCCTACAATTTGAATGCACATCACCACAAGAAATCTTTAATGGGGAATCGTTTTGTGTTCGTTTTAAATCTTGTTTACCCTCCGAATTTTTTTTAATGGCATGTTATTTTGTTATATATATAAAGTTAAAACAGTTTTATTTCACATAATAATTGTATCAATCATTTAAAAATAAATTTTTACTACGAAGACAAATAGAAGGCGTCATTTTGTATATTATTTGACCGCGAATTTGTAATAGACTAAAAACAAAATGGTCGCTTTCTGTATTTAACAATTTTATTATAAACAGAATATATGAAATAGAGTAGATAAATTTATAAGGCTGTGGCTATTCCAACCCGGGTCCCAATAAAATCCGATTGTTATTTGGACCCGTGGCAAATATGCACTTAGCTTAGCTATATTTAAACTTTATTAGACGGAACCCGAAAAAATAATAATACAGAGTCCGCTTAGTGGTACCCTAGACACTGAGTAACGATTAAATCATACAATTCAAACAATTATAAAAGAAATAAACAAAAAACAATAATAAAGTTTATGTATAGCTAAGCTAAGTGCATATTTTCACGGGTCCGAATAACAATCAGACTTTATTGGGACGGGGTCCGAATAAAAATCGGAGTTTATTAGTACCCGGGTCAGAATAGTCATTTCGA
This sequence comes from Bulinus truncatus, assembly GCA_021962125.1. Lineage (NCBI taxonomy): Eukaryota > Metazoa > Mollusca > Gastropoda > Planorbidae > Bulinus > Bulinus truncatus. The sequence continues at coordinate 4,665,977 of JAGDYQ010000048.1, read as the reverse complement.
ATTTATAAATAATAAATATAAATACTGAAGTCTTTAAAATATTTTAAATAATGTATCATTTTACTATTTGCTAATTTGATCATTGAAATAACTTTTTATTACTTATGAAAATGGCGACTAGTGAAACATCGGTCGAAAATAATGATATGATTCTGGATGCACTGAAATGGTTTGTTTTTAGTAAAACCGACAATGTGTATATTTTTCAAGTTCCTGACTATGGGGGTGAACGCGGCAAAATTTGCATAACTTTTTATCAGCGGCATGTTTGCGTGGCGCAATTACAACATTTTTTGTCTCGTGTGATACTATCTAAATAGGGAGCCGGAGCCGTCAAATTTGTGGGAGCCGGAGCCGGAAAAAAATATGGCGGTTCCGCAAGCCTGCAAGATATGCAATAATTGTCTAATTATTTGCCACAACTGCATGCGTTAGCAAGTTTCTATAGCTATCCAACCAAGATATTCAGACCCTACTATACACTCAATTATTAACAGGTGATACTTACTTAACATACAAACATCTTTTGACATAAGATGCTGACTCACAGACTAATGGGAACGTCTGTTGATTGGAGACACCCTGCCACTAACATCTACTTATAGGAGATACAGTTTCACTGACACTAACATCTACTGACAGGAGATACAGACACACTGTCACTAACATCAACTGACAGGAGATACAGACACACTGTCACTAACATAAACTGACAGGAGATACAGACACACTGTCACTAACATCTACTGACAGGAGATACAGACACACTGACACTATGGTCTACTGACAGGAGATACAGACACACTGCCACTAACATCTACTGACAGGAGATATAGACACACTGCCACTAACATCTACTGACAGGAGATGCAGTTTCACTGACACTAACATCTACTGACAGGAGATAAAGACACACTGCCACTAACATCTACTGACAGGAGATATAGACACACTGCCACTAACATCTATAGACAGGAGATATAGACACACTGCCACTAACATCTACTGACAGGAGATACACTGTCACTAACATCTACTGACAGGATATATAGACACACTGCCCTAACATGTACTGACAGGATATATAGACACACTGCCACTAACATCTACTGACAGGAGATATAGACACACTGCCCTAACATCTACTGACAGGATATATAGACACACTGCCACTAACATCTATAGACAGGAGATGCATTGCCACTATGGTCTACTGACAGGAGATACAGACACACTGCCACTAACATCTACTGACAGGAGATACAGACACACCGACACTAACATCTACTGACAAGAGGTACAGTTTCACCGACACAGTAGATATAGACTTACTGACATGTAGACATCTGTCGTCAGGAGATACAGATTGACTCACTGGCATATTAATATCCAATTGAAAGAAGGCATAGTGAGACTAAATAAGTACACCTTCATGTGAACAGGGGACATCACACATTCAGGGGACATCACACATTCAGGTGACATCACACATTCAGAGGAGATCACACATTCAGGGGACATCTCACATTCAGGTGACATCACGCATTCCGGTGACATCACGCATTCAGGGGACATCACGCATTCAGGGGACATCACGCATTCAGGGGACAACGCACATTCAGGTGACATCACGCATTCAGGGGACATCGCACATTCAGGTGACATCGCACATTCAGGTGACATCACGCATTAAGGTGACATAGCACATTCAGGTGACATCGCACATTCAGATGACATTACGCATTCAGTTGACATCACGCATTCCGCTGACATCATGCATTCAGGTGACATCACGTATTCCGGTGATATCACGCATTCAGTTGACATCACAAATTCAGGGGACATCACGCATTCAGGTGACTTCGCACATTCAGGTGACATCACACATTCAGGTGACATCACACATTCAGACGACATCACAAATTCAGTTGACATCACGCATTTCACCAATACGATAACAAATGACGTCATATGATACAAAATATGTCAAGTGACAATATATCACATAAATACACGATTGGTATCTCAGATCTCCAGACATCGTACACAGCAAGATACATGTACAAGAGACATCACTCATTCAGGTGACATCACAAATTCAGGTAACATCACACATTTCACTAACAGATGATCTGTACCACCATGAATACAAATGACTTCAGGAATAGATTTCGGAAACGAAAATTAGGTTGAAAATCATTCGATTCGATTCCGAAAACCAGCAAAAAAGTACGTATTTCTTATATTCGATTCCAATGAATCGCCCCATCACTAATTTGTATATATACTTATTTTTATTATTATTATTATTATATTTAATTGTAGATAATTTTTTAACATAAAGGAAAAATTATTGCAATTTAAAAAAAAAACTTAGTATGTTAACCTTGTGAAATCTACTGAACAGATACTAGACTCAAGAGACTAAAAATTCAACCATCAAAAGAGATAGCTAAATACAATGACAAATTAGATAAAATGATGGAAACAATGACTGAGGTAAATATATTAACCTTTGTTATGTCCAGTTTGTTCATTGATGGAAAGTCGTGTTTTTAAGTGGTGTTTCTGCATGCGAGGTAAATCCGTGTTGTTAGTTCGACTTTTAAAACTTCGTTTAAGTCTTGCAGCAGATCGTATCATCAACTCACTCAATCTTCTCGATGCTTTTCTTCCTCTTGACTCTCCATTCATATTTGTATCAATACATATATTTGATCGTCCATCCACTGAGTTATCTGTGCTCTCTTCTTTGTCACACAGACGAGTGTCAGAGTTGTTTGCAGTATCAGTTGAATGAGATAAGTTAATGTCTTGCAAGTCGTGACTGGAATCGGAAGACTGGACATGGTCAGAGAGAAACTGGACTCCTTTAACCAGGTTGACATCATCATGGTGATTACTGTCTGATTGTTGAGTCGTGAGGTCATCAGAAGTGAATGCTGTGTTTGTATATCCCATGGATGTTGGCTCACTGTCCTCCGCTGTAGTGGGCAGTGTGCTGAGATTCAGTGTTTCTTTGTCTGTGTCTAGTCCAACATGGAAATCTCGGCTTGATTTCACCCCTTGCCTTCTGGCACGTAGATAGAGCTCGAAGGCTGTTCCCATGACAACCAGTAATAAAATTAAGGCCACGATACATCTATTAAGTAAAACATATATATTTTTATATCGTCTTTATAAACGAAAACTAGGATTACAATGTATTGTATATCACAAAATTATAAATATTGTAATATACTAAGAGAAATTTTTCTATCGTTATCAAATTTGACAAAGTCTATAGAAATCTGTAATTTAAAAAAAAAATGAAATTACTGACAAAGCAATGATAGCACCGGGATCTTCTATTAACTTGAGGTCAACTTGACATTTCACTAATGATACTGTATAGTTGCCAAGCCAAGTCTCTTTATTCACAACTGAAATAAAACAAACTAAATATCATTCAAGTTTATATTCAGAACAGACATTATAAAAACAATGGTTAATAAACACAATATCGTGAAATAATTCCAATTTATGACAAAAAGTTAATGTGTTGTTACATCTAAAGAGAAATAGAGCTGAACATATGGAAATAGAAGAAAAAACATTTTATACTCTAAAAAATATAGCATTTATTACACTGGTAAACAGTGATTTCATTGCCAGTGATATTTGAATCATTTTATACAAAGTCAACTATGCTGATTTAGAATATGTAAGTGCTTTTGCTAGATTGGCTCTATTTTACGAGATAATTAAAATTAATTAAATAATGTATGCACCGTGTTTGAAAATTGTCAAGAATTGCATGAAGTAAAATAGTATACTAACAAATACTAGTGAAAATGTTAATAGTCATGCAGAATTTTGTTTAAAAAGATATCTAATAGTGCTATAGAAGAAAACATTTTCATTTGAAAAACTAATTATGTCTAATTAATTAATTAATATGTTAATTGTCTATGGTAATGCATTAGCAAATCGCTGTTTGCTCGACTTCTTTTTGTGTGTGTCGTTGGGACAATAGCGCTGGAGGCTCCAACAGTAGTCAGCCATCATAATATGTCCCATCTTCCTTGATATCTCTCCTCCATCACCCTCATATCCTGATGGAACCTCTCGCCTTGTTCCTCACTGAAGTCCCTAAGGTTACCTGGAAATTTGTCTAAATGACTGTGCAGGTAATGTACCTTGATGCTTATATTTGCTCCAATGTTTCTAAAGTTAGCGAGCATATCTTGTACCAGTTTTTCGTAATTCTCTGCTTTGTTATTACCTAAGAAGTTCCTGACAACTGAAACAAAACTGTTCCATGAAGAAGCTTCAAGGTGATCCGTGAAATCTGTAAAATTTTGATCGTTGATGAGTTTTTTTAATCTGAGGACCGTCAAAAATCCCAAAGCCTTAACAAATTGTTTCATTAAACCTAATTTGATATGAAGCGGTGGGAGAATGATCTTATTTTGTCAACCAGTGGCTTGTTGATGATATTTTCTTTACCTACAGTCATGGTTTCCCTTGCAGGCCATGTCACTCTTGTCCAATGATCTTGCCTTGCCCTGCTATCCCAAAGGCAACATTAAGCAACGGTATTTTGTGTATCCTGACTGCTACCCAAGCAAGAAGTTTACCATTTTTTAGATCAACACAAATTGACCACTGATGCTCATAACCCAACAGACTTTCTGCAATACTGTTTTGATATTCTCATACTCTTCTTTTAGATGTTGTTGAGTGAGCAATAGGAAGAGATGCGTAACGGTTACCATTGTGTATCAGAACACATTTCAAGCTTCTGATGGAACTGTCTATAAAAAGACGCCAGTCTTCGGAATGGTAGTCTTGTAGTCCCATTTGGAGCAGAAATCCAAGGATGTCATTACAGTAAACAAGATCTTCCTCTTGGCTGAAATATGGAAGAAGAAACTCTTCTCTTTTCCGATAAGAAATTTTAAAAATTCTTGTTTGAGAAATTTTCTTTCATTGAGCCTGGACGCTAAAAGCTCAGATGTTTGCTTGGGCATATTTAGGTATCGTATCAGGTCATTGAGTTCTTCTTGACTAAATGGTTGAGGTGTTGAAGAGCTTCCTTCATAATCGCTTCCACTGTTTTCACCTGCCAAAAACTCCAGATCTTGCCCCTCGTCAGAGTCTGATGGTGAAAGCTCTAATAATCCACTAAACACTGGTATAGGAACTTCACTGCTATGTGGAATTGGTCTCCTTGCAGATTCAAGATCAGGATAATCCCACTTAGATTTCTTGTGGCGATTGAAGCCTTTAACATTCACAATACAAAAATAGCAATCACCAAAATGGTCTTTCGGCTCTCGCCATACCATTGGTACACCGAAACTTAGACTTTTCTTCTCATCATTTGTCCACTGCCGTAGGCTCTCCACATAGTTTTTGCAGACCTTATGGGGAGCCCAAGACTTGTCTCCCAGCTTCTCACCGAAATAAGCCAAATATGCCTGCTGCACAAATTCGATTATATTTCTTTGCTTTTCAATCATGTATTCTCCACAGATGTAACAGAATACATTCGGATTATGTTTGCAGCATCTTCGTGATGAACTCATGATGTCTGTAGAAAGCAGCTATAAAAGAGAAAAAACTAAACAAAGTTATAACTTGGTACAGTTAAATTAAACAACAGACACCAAACTTATTGCATTTGTTTTACACAAAGGGTACAATCATATTTTCAAGGGTGTCCAATATCTCAGAAACTAGAGCCAATTCAGCAAAAGCAGTGGCAGTTTTGAAATAAGCACCCATGAATTGCTATAAATTCATTCAAACATTCTTGGCAACTCGCAAAAAAATTTTTTTGTTGGGCTGTGTTATCTCTATACTTATAAGACGCATTTGCTGTCTGTCTGTCTGTTCCCTTATAACTCAAGATCCAGACAACCAAATAACGTGAAATTTGTTACACATACACATAATTACATGGGGAAGGTTATAGGACAGGTTTCGTTTCATCTCGATGGGTAGTTTAATTGTAATTAATTATTTTTATTTTAGTATTTTACTATATTAAAGTAATCTCGACGGCGCCATAAATAAAATTCCTCTGTGACGTCATTTCCCGATGATACATTTTACATTTTTAAATTTTCCTACTAATAAAGTCGAATAGAACTTGCGCGCTGGTGCTGTATCGTGCCTTTGTGCTGCAAATAAATGTTGTTGTTTTTTCATGCTCCTTGATTTGTACAGTTTGATGAAGGTAAAGGAATGAAAAAGGATTTTAGAAGAAGTGTGAAGCCATAATAATAAGTATATATATATATATATATATATATATAGAGAGAGAGAGAGAGAGAGAGAGAGAGAGAGAGAGAGAAAGAGAGAGGGTGGGAGGGAGAGAGATAAAGAGAGGAAGAGGGGGCAGGAGGAAGAGAGAGGAAAGAGAGGGTAGGAGGGAGGGAGGGAGGGAGGGAGGGGGAGAGATGGAGGGAGGGGGTGGGACAGGGGAGAGAAGGAGGGGGAGAGAGGGAGAGAGGGAGAGGGAGGGAGAGAGCGAGGGAGATGGGAGAGGGAGGGAGAGAGAAAGGGAGCGAAGGAGAGAGGGATGGGAGGGAGATAGAGGGGAGGGAGGGAGAGAGGGTGGGAGAGAGGAAGGGAGATAAAGAGTGAGGGGGGCAGGGAGGAGAGAGAGGGAATAGAGGGAGGAAGGGGGAGAGGGGGAGGGAGAGAGGTGGAGAGGGGAGGGAGGGAGAAAGGAGAGAGGGAGAGAAGGATTAGGGAGGGAGAGAGAGGGGAGGGAAGGAGAGAGGGAGAGAGAGGATGGGAGAAATGGGAGGAAGAGATAAAGAGAGAGATAGAGGGCAGGGAGGGAGAGAGAGGGAAGGAGGGAGGGAGGGGGAGAGAGGGAGGGAGGGTGGATGGACAGGGGGGAGAGAAGGAGGGGTAGAGGGGAGAGAGGTAGATGGGAGAGGTTGGGAGGGAGAGAGAGATGGGAGAGAGAGGGAGGGAGAAAGGGAGGGGGGAAAGGGAGAGAGAGGGGGGCGAGGGAGGGAGAGAGAGGAAGGGAGAGAGGGGGTAGGGAGAAAACAGAAGGTAAACAGAAAGCCTTATTTTAAACCCGGGCAAAGCCGGGTACTTGCAACTAGTATGTTTATATGAGTGACACGTTAATTAAACAATTGCGTATCTCTTAGTAGGGCCATCTTCTATCCCAGTCGTCAGCCCCTTCCATTCATCAGCCCCTGCCATCATCTATCCCAGTCGTAGCCCCTCCCATCATCTATCCCAGTCGTCAGCCCCTCCCAGTCGTCAGCCCCTCCCATCATCTATCTCTAGTAGATGATGCAAATCAACTGGGCGACGACTCAAATGAGCGGCTAAATATTGGCGATAGAACTAGCAGCCAAAAATACACCGCTATGGAAATAGAACTAGCAGCCAAAAATACACTGCTATGGGCATAGAACTAGCAGCCAAAAATACACTGCTATTGGCATAGAACTAGCAGCCAAAAATACACTGCTATGGACATAAAACTAGCAGCCAACAATACACTGCTATGGACATAAAACTAGCAGCCAAAAAAACTCTTCTATGGACATAGAACTATCAGCCAAAATACACTGCTATGGATATAGAACTAGCAGCCAAAAGTACACTACTATGGACATAAAACTAGCAGCCAAAAAATACTCTGCTATGGGCATAGAGCTAGCAGCCAAAAATACACTGCTATGGACATAGAACTAGCAGCCAAAAATACACTGCTATGGACATAGAACTAGCAGCCAAAAATACACTGCTATGGAGATAGAAAAGGCAGCCAAAAATAAACACACAGCTATGGACCTAGAACAATCAGCCGAAAATACACTGCTATGAACATAAAACTAGCAGCCAAAAATACACGGCTGTGGACATAGAACCAGCAGCCAAAAATACACAGCTATTTTGTAGACTAAGTAATCGAACAGTTCTGTTCACCGATAATATATAATCGAATAGTTCTGTGCACAGATAATATATAATCGAATAGTTCTGTACACAGATAATATTTAATCGAATAGTTCTGTGCACAGACAATATATAATCAAATAGTTATGTGCACAGATAATATATAATCGAATAGTTCTGTACACAGATAATATATAATCGAATAGTTCTGTAGACAGATAATATATAATCGACTAGTTCTGTGCACAAATAATATATAATCGAATAGTTCTGTGCACAGATAATATATAACCGAATAGTTCTGTGCACCGATAATATATAACCGAACAGTTCTGTACACAGATAATATATAATCGAACATGTCTGTGCACAGATAATATATATTCGACTAGTTCTGTGCACAAATAATATATAATCGAATAGTTCTGTGCACAGATAATATATAACCGAATATTTCTGTACACCGATAATATATAATCGAACAGTTCTGTACACAGATAATATATAATCGAACAGTTCTGTGCACAAATAATATAAAATCGAATAGTTCTGTGCACAGATAATATATAATAGAATAGTTCTGTACACAGATAATATATAATCGAATAGTTCTGTGCACAGATAATATATAATAGAATAGTTCTGTGCTCAGATAATATTTAATCGAATAGTTCTGTGCATAAATAATATATAATCGAACAGTTCTGTACACAGATAATATATAATCGAACGATTCTGTACACAGATAATATATATTCGACTAGTTCTGTGCACAGATAATATATAATCGAATAGTTCTGTGCACAAATAATATATAATCGAACAGTTCTGTACACAGATAATATATAATCGAACAATTCTGTACACAGATAATATATATAATCCAATAGTTCTGTACATAGATATCATCTGTGGTTCTTTATATAAAACTGTTGAGTGTCAATGACAGACCCGATATTCTGTCGGTCTATATATTGCTAAGAACACTTTTTAAAAAGTCACCAATACTCATGCCTGTAATATATCTCCAATCATGTATAGTTTATTACCCATTCATGTATCTGACACAATATCTGACACAATATCTGACACAATATGTGATACAATATCTGACGCAATATCTAACACAATATCTGATACAATATGTGATACAATATCTGACACAATATCTGACACAATATATGACACAATATGTGACACAATTGTGTCAGATATTATGTCACATATTGTCAATCGCAGACAGATAAAGTGATCTAGATAATGTATTACTAGTTGTCAATCTCTGACAGATAAAGTGATCTAGATAATGTATTACTAGTTGTCAATCTCTGACAGATAAATTGATCTAGATAATGTATTACTGACTTGTCAATCTCTGACAGATAAAGTGATCTAAAAATGTATTACTAGTTGTCAATCTCTGACAGATAAAGCGATCATTGTATTTACAATGAATTTATAATATATTTTTCTTCAGAGTATCTTCCCTTTGCCAATATCTTCAATCGACAGCCATACAAATTTTCTATCTAAGTTATCAGCCCCTCCCATCTTCTGTCCAAGTCATCTGCCCCTCCCATCTTCTATCCCAGTCGTCAGCCCCTCCTATCTTCTATCCCAGTCGTCATCCCCTCCCATCTTCTATCCCAGTCGTCAGCCCCTCCCATCTTCTATCCCAGTCGTCAGCCCCTCCCATCTTCTATCCCAGTCGTCAGCCCCTCCCATCTTCTATCCACTGCCATGTCAAACGTTCTATGACCTTCCTAGTAAAATAACGTCAACTTTTTTCCACCCCCCCCCCTTAAAAAACAAATTATAGAAACAAATAAAGGATAAATACAGATAATCCTCCTCTCTCCCCTTCCTCCTTCCCTCTCATTCCCTCCCTGCCTCCCTCTCTCTTTATCTATCTCTTTCCCTCCCTTTCTCCCTGTACAATTTCTCGATCTTGATTTTACTTACCGCTTTTGTTTAGTAAAGTTTTCTCTAAAATGTTGTGTTCCGTGTACCAAAAGTAAAAAAAAAATTACTTTATTATGCACAAAGCCATAAATAAAAAAAAATGTATCATCGGCGCGCAAGTTCATATATCATCGGGAAATGACGTCACAGAGGATTTTTATTTATTGCGATGGCGTTCCCATTACCGATAAAATACTAAAATAATTAATTACAACTAAACTACCCATTGAGATGGAACGAAACCTGTTTCATAACCTAATTATGTGTACTTGTACCAAATTTCACGTTATTTGGTTGTCTGGATCTTGAGTTTTAAGTGAACAGACAGACATACAGCAAATGCGTCTTATAAGTATAGAGATGTCAGGATCATTATATTAAATTTGTACAACTTACATTTTTGAACAATATTGTGTATGTCAGTCTCACTACAACCAACCACTGTACACACATCAACTATAAATGGGGGGGTTAGGAGGGGGAAAGGGCAATTTCTGAAATAATTAAAAAAGAAATATTGTATTAAATTGTAAGTAAAAAGTAAACATTTGTATTACATACCTGTGTAGGCCTAAGGGGAGAAAACGATTTGGGAAGAATTTAGTTAATCGAATTATTTATGTTACATTCATTAAAAAAGATACACATTAGGGTGGAGTGAATTTTTTTTTTATTTTTTATTCTAATAGCTCAAAACGGCTGCCAAATGGTCTAAGTAGTTATGGCCTAAAATATCTTTTATGTAGTGTAACGTTTACCGGTGCCCCAAAGGGCTTCAGATTTTAAAGGATACAAGCTTTAAATCAATAAGCATTTTAACAAATTTGAATGAAATCAACATCTCAATAGTGATATCGTAATGTTAATGTGCAAATATGAACTGCTGAACTAAATTATGTTTATGAATTAACAATTTAATAATTTACAATAAATTAGGATCGTCGATTTTTCATAAGGCAGGAGACAAATAACGTGACAGAAAGATAGTCTTCCGCAAGTGCCTGTCACCATCTTTGCACGACGGTTTTGTTTTAATGTCAGACCAAACAGGGTCATAAACCCTCACAATATAAGTTGAAAGATATGAGTAGATATGCAAACTCCAGTTCCCGACTTTGTGGACCTTCCTTGTACTCAATAGCCTACTTTTCCTTTTGTTGAAATCTGAAGTGCATAGAACTCTCTGTCTTCTTCTTTGCACAACCACTCTCCTTGCTCATCTCTTACATTAAACATCGCTGTGAAATCATAGTTTCCAGGACTTCGATTATGTCTTTCAAACTTCTTAACAACATTGTACGATTATGTCTTTTCTGCTTTTTACATCAGAAGCAACTGTTCACGATATGTAGTTCCATTGGAATTTTTCGCATTTGATCAAGACTGTTAACAGTATTTGATGATTTAATTCCTTTTCGGAAATACACTAGATTTGAAAACCAAATTCTCTTGCTCGTCTCGGAAGCTGGATCATTTTTGACAGAACTGCGCTCTGAGACAATCCAGAAATGACACAAATACTAATTATGAAAATAATAGTTGCCAACTAAAATGCTGACGGTGCATGGAACAACAAAGAACAAAAATTACAGTTAAAATACTAAATGCGGGTCTGACATACGATTTACTGGGCGTGTGGAGGGTGAACTTTTTTGACAGTGGAGGGTTGTTATTTATATTTTTTGTTTAGATATGATAAATATCCACTTGTGGCAGTATGGGGAATAAAAAATTATGAAAAAAATTTTTTTAGTTATATACCTAATCAGCAGTTCATATTTGTACATTAACATTACGAATATCACTATTGAGATGTTGATTTCATTCAAAATTGTTATAATGCTTTAAAGTTTGTATCCTTTAAAATGTGAAGCCCTTTGGGGCACCGGTAAACGTTACACTACATAAAAGATATTTTAGGCCATAACTACTTAGACCATTTGGCAACCATTTTGAGCTATTAGAATAGAAAATTAAAAAAAAAAAATTTCACTCCACCCTAATGCACATATCATGCAATTACGAATTCTTTCTTTGGATTCCGTAGAAATAAGTCACATATATCCTAGTATAAAATATAAAAAATCTTGACATTTGAAACCCAACTTGTTATTATGAAACGAACTCTATGACAATCATTTATAAACAATGTACCGTGACAAAAGGAGGGCAAACAATGTATACTGTTAAGTGTAAACCTCCATCTTACAAGTAGGTGCAGGTGTTAGGGAGGAACTCAGGCTTTTTTCAAACATCTCTCAGAATAAAATATTAACTGGGTCATGCTTTATTACCCAGATAATATAGATTTAACTGTTGACATTTATGACAGAAATTACAAAACTGGTTTAACCACTTTATGTTATGGCATTAATTTCATACATAATTACTAACAAATGTTTTGGACAGAAAGCCTACTGAAATCAATTAATTCTAAAATATAGCTCACCATGGCATCAACTAATTCTAAAATATAACTCACCATGGTATCAACTAATTCTAAAATATAACTCACCATGGCATCAACTAATTCTAAAATATAACTCACAATGGAATCAACTAATTCTAAAATATAGCTCACAATGGAATCAACTAATTCTAAAATATAACTCACAATGGCATCAACTAATTCTAAAAAAAATATAACTCACCATGTCATCAACTAATTCTTTGACCCAGGAAGGTGTTGAAATATAAACAGAGCAATACTGGGCAGAAACCTTTGTGCCAGTTACAAAATTTTTAAGGTTGTTATGGTAACCTAAAGCATCAAGGCACTGGTGATAATTACCTGCCCATGTGAGGGCTCCTGTGAATACACCAGCTCGTTGTTTACCTGTTGAGTCGTACACTGTCAACACAAAGTAAAAATTGGTAATACAAATAAAACAAAGTAACAAGATGCTTTCACCTTGTGTATAGTCCTATCAGTTTGACAGAAAAGTGTATAGTCCTATTAGTTTGACAGGAATGTGTATAGTTCTATTAGTTTGGCAGGAATGTGTATAGTCCTATTAATTTGACAGGAATGTGTATAGTTCTATTAATTTGACAGAAAAGTGTATAGTCCTATTAGTTTGACAGGAATGTGTATAGTCCTATTAGTTTGACAGGAATGTGTATAGTCCTATTAATTTGACAGAAAAGTGTATAGTCCTATTAGTTTGACAGGAATGTGTATAGTTCTATTAGTTTGGCAGGAATGTATAGCTCCTATTAATTGGACAGGAATGTGTATAGTTCTGTTAATTTGACAGAAAGTGGTATAGTCCTATTAGTTTGACAGGAATGTGTATAGTCCTATTAGTTTGACAGGAATGTGAATAGTCCTATTAATTTGACAGAAAAGTGTATGGTCCTATCAGTTTGACAGAAAAGTGTATAGTCCTATTAGATTGACAGGAATGTGTATAGTCCTATTAGTTTGGCAGGAATGTGAATAGTCCTATTAATTTGACAGGAATGTGTATAGTCCTATTAATTTGACAGAAAAGTGTATAGTCCTTATTAGTTTGACAGGAAATGTGTATAGTCCTAATAGTTTGACAGGAATGTGTATAGTCCATGATTAGTATTGACTGAAAAGTGTATAATCCTCATTAGTTTGGACAGGAATGTGTATAGTCCTATTAGCTCTGAGCAGGAATGTGTATAGGTCCCATTAATTCGGATAGAAAAAGGGTCATAGTCATAGTCAGTTTGCCAGAAAAGTGTATAGTCCTATTAGTGTGATATGATTGAATGTATAGTTCTATTAGTTTGGCAGGACATGTGTATAGTCCTGGTTAATTTGATAGGAATGTGTATAGTTCTATTAATTTGACAGAAAAGTGTATAGTCCTATTAGTTTGACAGGAATGTGTATAGTCCTATTAGTTTGACAGGAATGTGAATAGTCCTATTAATTTGACAGAAAAGTGTATGGTCCTATCAGTTTGACAGAAAGTGTAAGTAGTCCTTATTAGACTATTATAGAATGTGGTGTGAGTCCTCATTAGTTTGGCAGGAATGTGAATAGTCCTATTAATTTGACAGGAATGTGTATAGTCCTATTAATTTGACAGAAAAGTGTATAGTCCTATTAGTTTGACAGGAATGTGTATAGTCCTATTAGTTTGACAGGAATGTGTATAGTCCTATTAGTTTGACAGAAAAGTGTATAATCCTATTAGTTTGACAGGAATGTGTATAGTCCTATTAGTTTGGCAGGAATGTGTATAGTCCTATTAATTCGACAGAAAAGTGTATAGTCATATAGTTTGACAGAAAAGTGTATAGTCCTATTAGTTTGACATAAAAGTGTATAGTCCTATTAATTTGACAGGAATGTGTATAGTCCTATTAGTTTGACAGGAATGTGTATAGTCCTATTAGTTTGACAGATAAGTGTATAGTCATATTAGTTTGATAGAAAAGCGTATAGTCCTATTAGTTTGGCAGGATAGTGTATAGTCCTATTAGTTTAGCAGTAATGTGTATAGTCCTATTAGTTTGGCAGAATAGTGTATAGTCCTAATAATTTTGCAACAAGTGATACAATAATTATAGATTTTTCTAATAATTATAAAAAGGTAAATGTCCCGTGCATCAATTAATCACAAATTTACTGGCTGTTTTGTGGACAACTGACAGTTTTCGCCATTATGTCTCCAAGATATATACAAGACAAGCATGGTAATTAACAAGTACATTTCATTTCAAGACAGCAGAACAAGACAAGTGCATTACAAGACAAGTGCATTGCAAGAAAGCAGAACGAGAGCAGTGCATTACACGACAGCAGAACAAGACAAGTGCATTACAAGACAGCAGAACAAGACAAGTGTTACAAGACAGCAAAACGAGAGAAGTGCATTACAATACAGCAGAACAAGACAAGTGCATTACAAGACAGCAAAACGAGAGAAGTGCATTACAAGACAGCAGAACGAGAGAAGTGCATTAAAGACAGCAGAACAAGAGAAGTGCATAACAAGACAGCAGAACAAAACAAGTGCATTACAAGACAGCAGAACGAGAGAAGTGCATTATAATACAGCAGAACAAGACAAGTGCATTACAGGACAGCAGAATAAAACAAGTGCATTACAAGACAGCAAAACGAGAGAAGTGCATTACAATACAGCAGAACAAGACAAGTGCATTAAAGACAGCAGAACAAGAGAAGTGCATAACAAGACAGCAGAACAAAACAAGTGCATTACAAGACAGCAGACGAGAGAAGTGCATTACAAGACAGCAGAGCGAGAGAAGTGCATTAAAGACAGCAGAACGAGAGAAGTGCATTACAAGACAGCAGAACAAAACAAGTGCATTACAAGACAGCAAAACAAGAGAAATGCATTACAAGACAGCGGACTTAGAGAAGTGCATTAAAGACAGCAGAACGAGAGAAGTGCATTACAAGACAGCAGAACAAGACAAGTGTATTAAAGACAGCATAACGAGAGAAGTGCATTACAAGACAGCAGAACAAAACAAGTGCTTTACAAAACAGCAAAACAAGACAAGTGCATTACTGGACAGCATAACAAAACAAGTGCATTACAAGAAGCAGAACAAGATAAGTGCATTACAAGACAGCAGAACGAGAGAAGTGCATTACAAGACAGCAGAACGAGAGAAGTGCATTACAAGACAGCAGAACGAGGATGTATGACACACATTTAGAATTAACCAACAGTTTTAAATTTATTTATTTATTTTTATTCTTTTAGCTTACTTCGCCATTTCTTTGTGCAACGAAAATGAAAAATCAAAATTTAGCTGGAAAGGAAGTTATTAAAAAATATGTTAATATCTTATGATTCAGTTTTATGTACATTATATAAGTCACACATCTTATGATTCAGTTTTATGTACATAAGTCACACATCTTATGATTCAGTTTTATGTACATAATTCACACATCTTAGGATTCAGTTTTATGTACACAAGTCACATATCTTGTGATTCAGTTTTATGTGTGTAAGTCAGACAAAAAGCGCATGCTATTTAAAAAGTCCTCGACCTATTGATAAAAAATTTCCTGTATTTTGTGACATTTTACTTTAGTGTTGCACCTAAATACTGATATATGATAGAAAAATATTCACAAATATGGCGGTTTTCGGAAAAACCAATTTAAATTGATGAAACGAATTTTATATAATTTCAAACCCGTGATTTATGTTGACATTTCAAATTACAAGCGTGGTTATTGTATAAAAGTAATATGTAATAAAGTTGCCTTATTATTCATTACGAACATTACTATGACATAATGTCTACCAATAAAGTTGGCTTATTATTCATTATGGACATTACTTAAGACATAATATCTAGTCGACCAATAAAGTTTACTTATTATTCATTATGGACATTACTCATGACATAATGTCTACCAATAAAGTTTGCTTACTATTCCAAGCCCAAGCCTGTCTGAGGTTTAGTCCATTGTAATATGACGTCAGCTGGTCCCCACACTTTGAACTGATGGTAAACTCCCATGGCGACTTGCCCGCCAAAATAAAAGCTCGATATATGTGGGGAAATAATAAATAACCGGATTTTTCCAGTTTTTCTAGTTCGTCGTTGATTATGCTATCATTAGATAGAAACTGTTTGTCAGTGACAGATGGCAGGCTGTTGGTGTCATAGTGACTGTTGTTACTGAGATCAGACACATTAACTGTCTGTTGATTTGTTGTGGAATTATTTGAAAGTCCTTCAGATACCGACCAAACATATGCTTGGAAACTTGAAGACGCCAGCAGACAAATTGCTACAACTGACACCGTTCCCATGCTGTATCATGTAATCAAATGAGAATTTATACAAGTATTGTTTGCAAGAATCATTGACATTGAAGTAGTTTCTATTGTACAAAAGCCAATAGTCTTGAATATGTTATCTGAAAAAGAAGAAAACGTATTTCATTAGGTAAATATGGTCTAATACACGAAGTATCTTATGCACAAAGTATCTAATACACGAAGTATCTTATGCACAAAATATCTAATACACGAAGTATCTTATGCACAAAGTATCTAATACACGAAGTATCTTATGCACAAAGTATCTAATACACAAAGTATCTAATACACGAAGTATCTTATACACAAAGTATCTAATACACAAAGTATCTAATACACAAAGTATCTAATACACGAAGTATCTTATACACAAAGTATATAATACAATAGTATCTTATATACAAAGTATCTAATACACGAAGTATCTTATACACGAAGTATAATACACGAAGTATCTATACACGAAGTATCTAATACAAAAAGTATCTTATATACGAAGTATCTAATACACGAAGTATCTTATACAAAAAGTATCTAATACACGAAGTATCTAATACGCTATGTATCCTGACTACAAAAATACAAAATTAGTAGTATCTGATAAAATAATAAAAGGTATCTGATGTAATACTTAGTGGTATCTGATGTAATACTTAGCGGTATATGATGTATTACTTAGTGGTATACGATGTAATACTTAGCGGTATATGGTGTAAAACTTAAATTAAAAACACTTAAGTGGTATCTGATGTAATAATTAGTGGTATCGAATGTAATACGTAAAGTTATGTGGTGCAATACCTAGTGGTACAATCATGGTTGGATGAACCATTACACTAATAAGACTGGTATATGATGAAGCATTACACTAATAAGACTGGTATATGATGAAGCATTACACTAATAAGACTAGTATATGATGAAGCATTACACTAATAAGACCAGTAAAGTCTAAGACACTGGAAACTATTATCCCTCGTTTACAAGACAAAAAGATTCTTTGTACATTTTCGCAGCAAAATTCATGAAATTGAATAATTTTAATACTTCTATAAATGCCGTATTCAAGAATCTATTCATCGGCTGATGATGTGTGCACGTATAAATATTGAAAGGATGAGGTGTACACTTGTACACTTGTAGATTTTGAAAGGATGAGGATACACTTGTAGATATTGAAAGGATGAGGTGTGCACTTGTAGATATTGAAAGAATGAGGTGTGCACTTGTAGATATTGAAAGGATGAGGTGTACACTTGTAGATATTGAAAGGATGAGGTTACACGTGTAGATATTGAAAGGATGAGGTGTACACTTGTAGATATTGAAAGGATGAGGTGTACACGTGTAGTTATTGAAAGGATGAGGTGTACACGTGTAGATATTGAAAGGATGTTTATATACATCCAATAAGTAGAGATGTTTATATACATCCAATAAGTAGGGATGTTTATATACATCAAATAAGTAGGGATGTTTACATAAATCCAAAAAGTAGAGATATTTATATACATTTAAAACTAGAGATGTTTATATACATCCAATAAATAGAGATATTTATAAACATCCAATAAGTAGAGATATTTATAGTCATCCCATAAGTAAAATATTTATATACATCAAATAAGTAGAGAAGTTTAATTACTTCAAATAAGTAGAGATGTTTAATTACCTTTCTTTTAACTTTTTTAGTTAGTCTTGAGATCCTTTGTGTTTTATTGTGGTGCCTATACATATATCCTGTCTTTATCTATTTCTCTTCATATTTATTCTAGTGTATTTAATTTCAATTATAGCAATCAGCTATATACCTTTCCCGCTGCTCGTTTAGTTTTATACCTGAGATCACTTTAGGTTTTTTCACGTTAATCAGTCGCCTCGCACTCTTTCCATACCTAACCAAAGTATTGCGTTGTATTTCCTTATATGTTAGTTTTCTAAGCAAGGCCTGTTTTGGTTTTTTTATTCCTTTGTGTAGTTTTCTATTGTCAAAGTCTACACGGACCACGCCTTACCACTATCTTCATTGTTTCCCACATCCAATTAAAGTTTTTTTTTTATTTTTCAAACATTGAATTGAATTCGAAAGGAAAATACATGACAGAAGCATTCCGAACACAAGTACAAACACTTACTACTCTTTTAGAACAACGTTCCTCTATAGAACATCAAGAGATGAAAAGTATCTACAGATTTGAAATTCCTACAAAATGGTTTATCAACATAGCGGAAACCATTTACAACAAGCAAAATTCTAGCATCAACAACACCACACTCCACATTAACAACACCTCTTTCACCTTCCGCACAATAAACAAACACATAAAGCTATACTACACTGAGTTCTTGACACACTCAGCACACAATAAATAAAACAGATATTTCAAAAATTCACCAAAAAAGACCACAGCATAATTACATCCAGACACCCCGACAGAGCAGACATTTGGATTGTTTTTATTTTTGACGGAGACGAACAAACAGTCATAACACATTACATAACAGTTTCATTCAGCGACAAAATAAATCATAACATTTTAGTGCAGGTTCCAGGACAGAAACAGCAATGCTTCCACTGCACTTCTACAGAACTTTTCTCCAATAAGTGCACACAAAAAAATCAAACAATGACCTAATACAAGAAGCGATCTCATCATCACAACCACAAACACTTAGAGAAATACAAACCAACACACAGGGCATACGCGGACGTTGCAAGAAACACTACACAGACAAAGCGAGTCCACACAAACTACTACCAAGCTACAAGAAAAACAGCACTACCCACAATGAATACACCTAGGATGAACAAATTCGCAATCGAATACCCAAGACTTTCATTATACACAAACTTCCCCAAATCAGGCGCCAACTAACATACAAAGCACATGGCAGCCCCGCAAAAAATATTGCCAAAAGAAACACAAACAACACAAGCACACCAACCAACTACAACACAACCAAAATATCCATAACAAAAAAATCCTTTCCTGCTCTGTCGGCAATCCCGTGTCTGTCACACAAGATCGCGTCTGTACACGAGATTCTGTCTGTCACACAAGATCGTGTTTGTCACACAAGATGGCGGCATATATACTTCTAAGATGGCGGCAACATTTACTGAATGATACTTAACAGGCATGATAAGTTTCCCCACTGGCCAGCAAAGCAAGATGTCCTTTTACTTAGCTACCATCAGGGAGGCGTGAGTGTTGCCGGTCTAACTCTTAGAGAAAAATGTATTAATGTTTTTATACTGTATACAAAGCACAAACGAACAAATATTTCTATATTTGAATAAAGTATTGGACTAATAACATACAATTTAACTATAGTTGATCAGAGGCGTAGCTAGGGGGCGGAGGTACAATGTCCTCGGGCGCCGAGGTTCAGGGGCGCCAAATGGTATATTTTACATAAATATTATATGGTTTTCGAATGGGGGGGCGCTAAAAAGGTATTAAAAAGGTAAAATGCCCCGGGCGCAAGATGCCCTGCCCCCCTCGCTACGCCTCTGTAGCTGATGCTATGTATATATTTAAACTTGTAGTCATTTTATTATGAATGATTATGCTAACTATCTCACATATAAAGCAGCTATCTTGTCGTCCGTCCGTCCTGTATGGGAAAGCCGTCGCTATAAATGATCTATGACGTCCCGATGGGTGGAGTCTGAGTAGCGCAGTACAATGTAGACAATGCAAACTAATCCATTTGATGATAGATCAAACAATAGCAAGGCATTCTCTTTCTATTACTGAGTATCTTTTCTCTGTGTCTGTTAGTTTTCTACTAAGATATAATATGGGTTTATTTAGATTATTCTCTCTTTGCATTAAACAAGAACCAATAGCAATGCTGGAGGCGTCAGTGCATAATACTAATTTCTTATTTGGATCAAAGGCATTTAAAATAGGTTTATTCTTAAAATAATTTTTAATTTTATCAAGTACTATCTGACATTCACTATTCCACACAACTTTCTGCTTCATTTCTTTTTTAGTTAGATTGATAAGTGGATTCATGATCTCAGTAAAATTATTTATGAACTTTCTGTAGTAACTACAGAGACCAATTAAAGATCTGACTTGTTTTTTTGTTTCAGGTGTTTTTATTTCTAGAATCCTACTAACATTGCTATCTGTTGGTTTTATTAAACCTTGACCTATGTTGTACCCTAAAAAATCAATATTACTGTATCCTATTTTTATTTTATCAGGAGATAATGTCAGATTGTTGTTTTTAAGTATGGTCAGTAGCTTAGTCAATGTTTCTATGTGAGTATCCCAGTCTTTTGTAAATATGCAAACATCATCTACATAATGTTTGACATTAGGTAATCCCTTTAACATGTGTGACATCATTTTTATAAATGTAGCAGTACTATTATCGAAGCCAAAAGGCATAACATTCATAGAAATTATCATGGGTGGCAAAGGCTGTAAATTTTTTTGAATTTTCCTCCATAGATATTTGCCAAAAACCACGAGTTAAGTCTAAATGTGAGAAAATTTTTGCATGAGCCATTTCATTTGCCAAATCATCTACATTTGCTAATGGTTGTCTGTCTACTTGTGTAATTGAATTAAGGCCTCTATAATCACAGCAAAGTCTCATCGTCCCATTTTTCTTTTTTACTAGTACAATAGGGGATTTATATGATGACTCAGAATGTCTTATCAAATTATCTTTTAGTAGACCTTCAATTTCTTTCTCTAGCATCTATCTATATCTGTAAGGGATTTCATAATACTTGGCTTTAAATGATTTGTTATCAGTCAACCTGATTTTATGTTCAATATTTGTTGCTCTACCTGGTTTATTAGAGATCACCATGCTAAAGTCAAGCATTAATTTTGTTATTTTTGATTTTATATCAACAGGAATGTCTGTGCAGTAATTTATTTTTGTCAAGTCATCTTGATCATTATTGATACAAGGAATTTCTCTAAGGTCAAGATCATTAACTTCTGTGCCATTGGATATGACATTTAAGAAATACAAATTATTCATTGGTACCTTTTTAAGTACTGGGTGGAGATCTAACAAGTTTAACACTAATTTATTTAATTTCACACTATCATTGGTTATATTGCTTGCAAATAGATTGTACAAATTTTCCAACTGATAAAAATGTTCATGTTGAGAAACATCTATGACCTTACAGTTAGTGTTTTCTTGATTGATGTAATTTCTAACTTTCTCTACAAAAAAACTTAATAGTGTCATCTTCTGACTTGTTTTGATTAACAGCCCATTTCTGTAATTTAAATAGCTTTTCACCCAAACTTTGCAAATATTGTAATGAATTTTTATCTATCCTTAACAATGAGTTTAAATACTTTACTGGTCTTTCAAAACATTTCTTTAGATCATCAATATGACAGTTACTTTCTTTTCCCTCTATATCTAATGTATAAGTAGTTTTTCCTTTTCTTTCTTTGACCTTATATGGACCTCTCCATTTATATTTATTATCCTGTGGGAACAAAACATCCAATGTTCTTAGTGTTCTGTTTCTATTCTTCCCTAGTCTATTTTTGTTGTTACTTTTATTTAGATTAGTTTCTGCAAGTTTATTGGCATAAGTTATGTTATGTCTTATTTGTTCTATCCATACTGAACTTTTAATTTTTTCATCTTCTAAAGAAGGTAGAATATTATTTTTGAAAATCCTTAAGGGACTTCTTGGGTTTGTCCCAAATACTAATTCAAAAGGTGAGAATCCAGTGGACTCAAGAGGAATCTCACGGTATGCAAACAGTATTAGAGGTAAAAATCTATCTCAATGGCTTTCCTGATCAATGATTAATTTGTTTAACATGATTTTTATAGTTTGATTAGCTCTTTCTACTGCACCATTAGTTTGAGGTCTATACCTGGGTGCAAATACTTGGGTGATTTCTAACATTTCAGTAAAGGCACGAGTTATTTGAGATGTAAATTGCGTACCATTATCAGACAAAATAATTTGGGGAAAACCAAATCTAGTGAAGATGGTTAATAAGGTACTACAAATGTTCTCTGCTGTAACATTCACCAAGGGAATGGCCTCCAACCATCTTGTAGCAAAGTCCACAACTGTTAAAATAAACTTATGTCCCCTCTGAGATTGTTGAGGTACTGGTCCTATAATATCAATGGCTACCTTGTAAAATCGTTTATGATTTGTGTCCATCTTTTGTAGGGGGTGCCTTATGGTTAGATGGATCTTTGTTGAATTTAGTACATATCTGACAGGATTTTATAAATATTTTAATATCCTTTTCTAGGTTTGGCCAAAAACAATAGGTTCTAATTCTATTTAGTGTTTTTCTGTAGCTCATGTGTCCAGCTAAGGGGCTGTCATGGGTTATTTGTTATATTTTGGTTCTAAGTGATCCAGGTATCAGTATTTGTATATAATCTCTTTTACCTATAAATTTTCTTACCATGACACCATCTATTATTGAGTATGATACCTTTTTATTATTACTATTACTTGTATCAAAATATCTTAACAGAGACTTGTCCTCTTGCTGTAGTCTGATTAATTCTTCCTTAGAAATGTTTAGGATGGTAAATGTATCCTGGTTATCTATGCTGGGTTTTTCTTCTTGTTTATTTAGAGATTGAGCTCTGGAAGTAACATTAAGTACTTGGGATATTTTGTTATGTTCTGTTATGTTATGTTGTGTGACACTTGTACTATCTGATTTTACAATAATGCATTTGTCTAACTGTTCCCTCATTTTATCCCCATCTGCTTTTACAATGATGCGTTTGTCTAATTGTTCCTTCATTTTATCCCAATTACCAAGATTGTTTACTGCAATTTTATGTGCTTTTGATGTCCTATCAGTAAATCCACAATTACCTCTGATTTTTCAGGCAGTGGGACATCTATTAAATGCTTTTCTACAATATTTATATAGTTTAAAATATGTCCTGATCCATTCCATCTAGGAATTTTAACTGGTATTTCTACAGTTTAAATATTTTTAATAGAAGTATTTACACTATCACTGTCAGTTAAGTTATTATGAACAGATTGAAGTGCTTTCTGAACACTTATTTCTTTACTGCCTAACCACTGAGTAAATAGTTCACTTGAATTGTCAGGTTTAATATCTGGTATATTGCCTATTATTAGGGGAGCTACTGGTGATGTCATAGCAATAGCTTCTATTTTGCCACTGATCCATGGGGTATCAATTTCTATAATAGCTTTCTTACAGTTCAGAATCTGACCATTACCTAGTTTAATGTTTTCAGAACTATTTATTATGCAGTTATCTGAAACAAGTGAGGAATCTACAACCACACAACTGGCTCCTGTGTCTCTGAGACACATGACAGGTTTGTCATTGAGGAAGCAAGGGTAAAATACTAGACTACCATTATTGTTCAACAGTGCATTTACAGTATGTATGTTATTTGTTCTACCTAAGGTTCTACCTCTGTCATTGTTTTGTCTTGGTGGACTCTTATTTGGTGACTGTCTCCTATTATTCTGTCTTGAGTATCTACTAAAATTCCTATTGTAGTTGTTTCTAACATATTGTTTGTTAGGTAAATGTCTATTATTCTGTATATTACTGTTATTCCAGTACCCATTCCTGTATTTTAATTGTCTACAGTTGGCCATTATATGACCTGGTGTAAAGCAATAATGACAAATTATTTTAGCAGGTATACTGTTGTATCTTGACCTATTGTATTCACCACTATTGTTGTTATAGTTGTTATTTTTATGTCTGATGGCACTAAAAGTGTTATCCTTACTCTTGAACATGGGAGCATTCTGATTGCTATCTTTGTAGTCTGATAGTGTGGAAATGAGATCTTTTTTACAATTTACTTTTCTTAATTTCATAAATGAAAATAACTTTTCAGAACTTAGATTTAAAATCTTGTCCACTAACATTAATTCTATGATTAGTTGAGGATCAGTTGAATCTATCCCTGCTGCTTTAATGAATTCCTTCAAATATGATTCTAATTTGCTCACATAAGCTGTAGGGTGTTCTGATTCAGACATGAAAGTATTATGAAACAAATTTCTATAATATTCCCCAGTTTTGTTATAATACTTAAGGAGGTGGTGTTTTAGTTCACTATACGTTTTATTTTCAGGATGTTCTATCATATGTAGGACATTAAGGGCCTCATCATGGAATGTTCCCAATAGGTGTTTGGTCCACTCATTTTCTGGTATTTTGTTAAGCCTAAATTGACATTCACACTTAGCTAAAAATATATCAATATTATTATCTTTACTATTGTACTGACTTAATCTTAGTTTATCATTTGCATAATTTGTTGTTGGTGTTCTTGTATTTTGTTCTTGTTCTATTTTTTTTTATTTGTACTTCTGCATCTAATCTAAGTCTTTCCTTCTCTAATTCTATCCTGGCTAGTTTTTCTTCTTTTTCTCTATCTCTATCTCTATCTCTATTAGTTATTCTCTCTTCTCTATCCAATCTTTCTTTAGCCTTAATCTCTTCCTTTTCAATGAACTGCAGGAGTTTCTCCCCTGTTAAACCTAACTTTTCACCTCTTTCTTTATAAATCTCCCATAAATCCTTTTCTATCTCTTTAACATCCATATTTATGGTTCAAGAAACCAAGCAATAGGCAATTAACAATTTCTAATATTAATGATCAATAATTCAATATAATATCTCAACAAAAAAATTATATGGCACTGATATTGGCACTAGTCAAATATCAACAATATCTCAATGTTTACATCTTACATATAGAAGGGGATTGGGATTCAGTGTCCGAACAATAAATAAATGGAAAATATTTATAAAAATTTATGTATATATATATATAAATTTCACAATACAGGACAGACAATAACAGAATCAGCTTCCTATTAGATATGGATAGTGGACAGGAGAATACACTGTATATGTAAACAAAACGCAGACGAAACTATATAGGAGAAAAAAAAATACATGTACACAAACAAATAGGACAATGAATAAACAAACTGCTCAAAAGACAACTAAATATTTAAATGATATCAATAATCTAAATGGATCCAAAATATTATTAATTACTAATTACACAATTAAGTGTAACAGATCCAAATAGAACATAAAGTAAGTAAGTAAAAGTAAAGTTCCCTTAACCCTAACGGGTCATCGGGGCAGATGAAGTGTAGAATTCATCTGTTTCTATAACCTCGGCATATGAAGGGGTTGTGTGGTTAGCACAAATTCCAGCCGCCTTTACTCCCCCAACTTAAAGTCAGGTACCCATTTAAAGCTTGGTGGACTTGGACTATCACCAGGACCTGAAAAAATCCCAAGGTTCTAACTGAGATTCGAACCCGGGACCCTCCGGCAGTCTAGCGCTCTACACCGCACGACCACCCGTCCCCTAAATAGAACATTAACATACCCCTAATAGAGCCCCAAATTAGCTAACCTATATTTGGGTCACCGCACCTTCCACCCTTTTTAGTAACAAATAAACAAATATGGACACTGAAAATATTAAATATATGAGGGGGGAAAATATTGAATTAGTACGTTACAATTTTTTGATGTTTCCACTTGATGTTTCCTCTCGATGTCTTGATGATCCTCTGGATGAAAGCACAACAAACAATAGTCACTGCAAAGCGGCCATCTTAAACCTTGACCTTGACTCCTCTTCCGTAGTTCCGTGGGAAAGTGTTGACGTCACGAAGTATGAATGAACACGAACACAGTTATACACAAAAAGCAGCCATATTGACTTACTGATGAATAAGAATAAACATATGTATTCGAAGTACGAACACATAAGACACTCGACCGGACCGTAGAGTAAACTTATCGCGGTCAGAGGTGTCTTCGAGATATGATCTCGAGCAGCTGACACAACGATATTCTCTGGTGTTGATTCTCTGAGCGGTTGTCACGATTTCTCAGACTTATCAGGGCTTCTCGGGCGTGTCAGGGCCTCTCAGGTGTTGTCAGGCGCTGTCAGGGCTTCTCAGGCTTACTCAGGCTGCCAGGGCTTCTCAGGGTTACTCAGGTTGCCAGGGCTTCTCAGGCTTACTCAGGCTGCCAGGGCTTCTCAGGGTTACTCAGGTTGTCAGGGCTTCTCAGGGTTACTCAGGCTGCCAGGGTTTCTCAGGGTTACTCAGGCTGCCAGGGCTTCTCAGGGTTACTCAGGCTGCCAGGGCTTCTCAGGATTACTCAGGCTGCCAGGGTTTTCAAGCTGCCACCATTGTGAAGGTTTGATGTTTGAGACTTGACTGTTGTGAAATGTTCAAATAGATATGGAGGCGCTGCTGTGGTAGCGGGTCGTTGACTTTACATTCAAATAAATACTCAAAACAATTCTGCTGATTCTTATTTTATTTATGGACGTAGACTTTTAAAATAATACATTATATTCAAGACAAAGGCACATCTTCAAATTTAAAATGAAACACGCCCTACTCCTTTAAGATCAAAAAAATAACTAACTCAATCTCAAAGGCTTGTCTCTAAGCAACTCAAAAATGACGTCAAACTAGAAGTAACTACGTCACATAACAACATAAAAATTCATACTCTCTAAAGTCACTTAAAAAGTGTGATTAACACACATGCACAAACTAAATCAAACAATGTATATTTAATTCAACTTTAACTCCTTGACATAAACTAATTAAAATTTAATCGAAAACTTAAAACGCACTTCACTATTAAACTGCCTTAAAATATGAATATTAAAAGAACTATCAGATTATTATATGACTTAACTAGTAGAATAAAGAATTGTCCACAGTTGTCACAGTTATTCTTTGAAACAGTAAGTCAATTAATTGAATTTGAAAAAACTAATTGCAAAAATTAAACTTGACAATTATATAATAAACATCATTTATCTGCTACCTTTTCATTTACAATGGGTGAGGTCAACTTTGAGATAATCTTCCGATTGTGCATTCTATTGACAAAATAAGAAGTAGATTAGCGAAACTTGACCTCAACCAGTGATTAAATAAAAAAAATGGAAACAAAACAATGCAACTAAAAAAAGGACTAGATTGACAATTATGTGAGCAGCTCTGGTGCTATATTGAATATGTTTATAGTGGACCTGTGAATTATGTTTTATTAAAAAAAATATTCACTACACATCATTCATCCATGGTGAAGTGAAGTGTTCATCCATAGTTACGACTGACATAAATCTTTTCCCATCATAGTTTCCTGGAAGAATAATTGCAGACAGATCAACTTCATCCTCATCTAGCCACTCAACATCCTTTGGATGTGCATTTTCCATTCTGCCAAGAATTGTCATGAGTTCTCTTTGCCTTCTAGCAGCGATTCTCAAAGGACGGAGGCGTTTTATCTGAGTTGAATCTGGACAATTTTGGGTTGGTACATTTTCCTGCTCCCGAGCTCTGTGTTGCCCTGTATTTTTCTTCAACATTGTTTGTGAGGCAAAGTATAAGTGACACACTTTGCAAATTCGATCATATATTATAAACTGGTCGGCAAAGATGGACGATAAAGATCATATAGTTGTACTTTTAAAACTCCTGTTGATCTTGGCATAATGTCATCAAATTTGAGAGTTTATGCCACAAACAATGAAGGAAATTTATGAGCATCGGCGTCTGCTCTTTCTGAAGCTCTGAGTCCATCAGTTCATGGCCGTTTTAAGGTTGTCGTAAGCCCTATGCACTTTCAAAGTTGTAGGCCCTCCCCATCTTCATTTTTAATATTTTTCAAGAATGCACCCGCACTTCTTTGCTAATTGCTATTTGAAATCTAACTAAACTTTTGAGGACGTCATATGTTAAGACAAAGAGCCAAAAAGTTAACATTCTGTAATTTACAGATTTGCAGCTTGACGTGCTCCTCTCACACTGTTATATATAGTTACTTTAATACAAACATTATTACATTTTATTGGCATTCTGAACTTATTTTCACTTTATGTTCTGACTTTCGTTGGCCATTGAAAAGTCCGTAGGCCCTAGGCACAGTAGTGCCTACTGTGACTAGCTGATAAATGATTAAGCGCCTTTGCATCAGTTGTTTGGTTGATTGGGATTGGAGTAGGAAAGAATCTCGAAGGTAAAACGTTGAAATATGAACTCTTAACTAACATGAGGAATTGTAAACAACACATTTAAAAGATATGCACATGCTATTTTGACATAAAACTAATTCAAGAGTTTCACAAAATTTTTGAAAATTATTTTTAAAACTATTACGTTTTACTAAACAAATAATAATTTAAATTAGAAATAAAATAAAAAGATATATTTAAAAATGTGACGTCACACTTGGCCTGATCCCCCTTCCCCCTGTCACACTTTCTTACACCCCCTCCCCCCCTTGGAGCGTGACGTACTTTATGGATGGCCCCTATTATGAATAAATTAAGTTTTATCAATGATAAGATGTTGTGTGCGCAAATTATGTATAGTTGGATGTTAGGTTCAGAGTTTGATCATCGGGGGTTGTTTTTTGTTAAAATTGTGTACCCATAATGAGGATCACTTTCTTTGGGATGAACTATTTAACATATGATCTTTATTTGATGTAATATTAGGTGTCCCTATTCTCAAATGTATTTTTGCTACAATAATCTGTTCATGTCTTTTGGCTGTATATAGACTGATTGTTAACGCGTTCAAATATATTTTTCACTATTTTCAACTCCAACTGCGTGCCTACTCGCCGGTCCGGGTAGCGGGCCTTTGTTTACTAGTATATACTTTAACCTCACCAAGAACACCTGTATCACCTAGAACACTTGCCATACCTAGAACACCCACCACACAGAACTCAACATACACACCACAAACTGGAAGAAAACAAAAAGAAACACCCCATTTAAACACAACATCTCCCAACACAGGCTTACTTCAGAAACACCAAATACAAGTAGTACATCTCAAATCACATTCAACACAAGTTATACATCAGGAACCCCAAACACTAGCAGTACATATCAAACAAAACATAATACAAGCAACACCTCATAAGAAACACCACATACAGGCAGAACATCCGAAACACCAACAAACTTACCAACACCATCCCCCAACTACAAGACACAATCACGAAGACAAGGGGCAAGCAGAAAAAGACTTCTGAAAAGTCGCCCCAAGAAACAAACACACATTATATTTACAGACTCAAGAAACTTTTAGAACCCCCCCCCCCCCCAAATAAAATAAACCCATCTCGAAGAAAGAGAAATAACAGAACCAACAGAACCAACGCTAAAACTACTTTCCCTCAATATTAGAGGACTGAGACAGAAGAAAAACACTCATACACAAACACAAACCCGACTTCATTTTTCTCCAAGAAACAAACATACACACCAAACTCGAAGCAGAGGAAATTACATCACATTTAGGTCTAACAAACACTGTTTTAGTAGGCCACCCACACAACATATAGGGTGCGCCATCCTTCAGACACCTGGCACATCACAAAAACACAAACATATGATAGTGGAAGACATATATTGATAGAGATAGGAAAACCCAACCGCCCACACAAATACAAACTATGCAACATTATTGCAACATATACGACCCAGCAGTTTTAGACTAATCCGACTTCTTTCAGGTACCATATGAGAACCTCCAAAACACACAATATAGCCAACTAGTCATCAGTGGAGATTTTAACTACACTATAGACGAACAAGACAGGGCAACGCTGAACAGTGGACGTAGCAACAGAAGGAAAATTAAAAAAAATACGATAAAATGGTAAAATCCTTCAAACTCATGGATCATTACCAACAAAAACACCCTAAAGGAACTGATACCACGTTCAAAACAAACAATACAAACACCGGACGACTGATAAATTTCTCATCCCAGACAACATACACGGCTACAAGAAACAACACTTTCAAGAAACCCTCTCTTACACAGATCACAGAGCAGTATTTCTAGAAATAAACCCAGCAAACACAAAAAGACACCACACTTGAAATTAAAAAAATAGCCTCCTGCAAGACCCAAAGTACACCAACACAATCAAACATACAATCGGAATGTACACAAAAACATACCCTGGAAAAACCTAGCAAACCACTGGGACAGTTAAAAAAAAACAATTGGACAAGTCACCCGAGAAATAAGTAAACTCATTAAATATGAAACAATATAAAAGACAAAAAAAATTAGAAGAAACACTGAGCATCTTAAAACATATAAACCCAGATGCTCCTAAGATAGAGGAAATAGAGGAAGAACTATAAACACTCAGCACACACAAGCTAACAGGAGCAAAAATTAGAAGTAGAATACAAATCACAGAAGCTCCCACCAAGGCTTTCCTGAAAATAGAGGATCACATGCAAAGACACAACAAACAGAAAAACATAATCTCAGGACAAAACAATAGAGAAAATAGTAAACATTTTTAACAATCACTTCAAAGAACTCTACAAAGAATACACACTATACGAAACAATAAAACACAAATATACACAATACACAACAACACTACCCGATGAGGCATATCGCATCACTAATACAGAAATGACATTGACAGAAATCCAAACGGCAATAAAGCAACTAAACAAAAATAAGACACAAGGACCAGATACAGCAGAGTTCTACCAACATTTCATATCAGATATAACCGCACTACTTCTACATGATTCATGCGGGAGAGGGTTGGGCATTCTGTCCAGTTATCGCCCCCAGAATTGAAGGTCACCACACGTGATGGGTGTGGCCTATACTGATCACTACCCATTGGTCAGAGAAGCGGAAATCTGCGCACACATGAAGCGCAGGATGGAATTTATGTGCGTCGCTAGGAAGTCAAAGCAGTCAGCGAAAATTGAGCTCGGACTGAGAGCCAGTCGGGTCGACTTAAGCTTGGGCTGGTGAACAGCATGATATTTGTTGGACCGGTGTGAGTAACCATGACGTATGGGCAACGGACTCAGCCCTTGTACAGCTAAGAGGTCGTGCGCTATGGGCATGTGGGCCTCATATTGATTAGGTGGATATTCGTCAGACCAGGTGCATGTAGACGCTTTTACAGTTCCCTTAATTCAGGGATGTTATTATATATGATGGATACTCCATGTCTCGCTGGTTCGACAAGCTCACCCCTAAGTTCTTTTTAGAGCTACCAGCCACAGGTAGGAACCATTCGACCTTTCTGTGTTGTACATGTATTACTGTTAAGGTAGGCGATAAAGCTACTTGCCCTTTTTAGGGCACAACGGTTGTCACTTCATGTAAATAAACACTATTTGTTGTGTACTCATTTTTGTTGTTTTGTATGCGTCCTGTGGAACCACGTACCTGGGAAAAATACAAATAATTGCCCAAACTCAGTTGGTGATCATACACCCAAAACAATGGCCGTCAAAGATCGCCATGATCGTGACATAAAGTAGATATGTGTAATTACATCCAATAAGTAGAGATATTTATGTACATCCCATAAGTAGAGATATTTATATACATTTACAATTAGAGATATTAATATACATCCAATAAGTTAAAATGTGTTAGTGAATTTATTTTCGCTACTAAATATTAATAAAATGTTAAAGCCCAAAATTTAAAAATAACCTTAAAATTTGAAATTTAAACTGTATAACGTTAGTACGTATGAATGTAGCTTAAACTAACTAGTTTGTGACGTCAAGTCTCCTGTGAGACAGATGGATTTACCGATTCTAAAAATAGCCAAAATTTATTAAACCTGTCAAAGTCGTGTTGAAAAACTCGTTTATGATTTCATAAATCAGGGCTGACACTTTAAAGTGCGGTGCCCGATTAGAAACATTTAAGCTGGGCCCCTTGTAACCCAGATCCTTTACAACTTGCACATTTTTGTCATAAACATGACTTTAAATAGTCTGCAATATGATGCAAAGTGACCAGTGTGTAGAATAGAAGGCAATAGAAATGTAGCTCGTATGTATACATAGAATGGATGGCAACAGAAATTAGCTCGTAAGTAGAATGTATGGCAATAGAAATGTACCTTGTATGTAGGATATATGGCAATAGAAATGTTGCTCGTATGTAGAATAGAGGGCAATAGAAAAGTGACTCGTATGTAGAATGGATAGCAATAGAAATGTATCTAAAAACTATTAAGCTATTCAAAAGTAAAAAAAATGCAGGTATCTAATCTTTTAGATGTAATATGTAAACCACGTTTAAAACTGATTAATTCAAGTAATAAAAATATTCATAGAATATCGTGAACATTTACAGTCCTGTTTATTTCTAAATTTGTAGAATCGACATTCTCAGATGCAGTCTTGACAGTAAGCAGAACCTACGAAGAGGGTCTTTAGTTAACAAAAGGAGAGTGTCTTTTGTGGACCAAGGGAGAGTATCTTTTGTGGACCAAGGCTGAGTATCTTTTGTGGACCAAGGGTGAATGTCTTTTGTTGACCGAAGGAGAGTGTCTTTTGTGGACCAAGCTTGAGTGTCTTTAATGGACCAAGGGTGAATGTCTTTTGTGGACCAAAGGAGAGTGTCTTTTGTGGACCAAACTTGAGTTTCTTTTGTGGACCAAGGTAGAGTTTCTTTTGTGGAAATATGGAAACTGTCTTTTGTGGACCAAGCTTAAGTGTTTTTTGTGGCCAAAGGTGATTGTCTTTATGGACCAAGGGAGAGTTTCTTTTTTGGACCAAGGGTGATTGTCTTTAGTGGACCAAAAGGTGATTGTCTTTTGTGGACAAGGGTGACTGTCTTTTGTGGACTAAGGGAAGGTGTCTTTTGTTGACCAAGAGTGAATTTCTTTTGTGGACCAAACGAGAGTGTCTTTTGTGGACCAAGCTTAAGTGTCTTTTGTGGACCAAGGGTTAATGTCTTTTGTGGACCAAAGGAGAGTGTCTTTTGTGGACCAAGCTTGAGTGTCTATTGTGGACCAGGCTTGAGTGTCTTTTGTGGACAAAGGGTTAATGTCTTTTGTGGAATAAACATGAGTGTCTTTTATGGGCCAAGGGTGAGTGTCTTTTGTGGACCAAGGGCGATTGTATGAACCAAGAGTGAATGTCTTTTATGGACCAAGTCTAATAATCTTTTTGGACTAAGCTTGGGTGTCTTTTGTGGACCAAGGGTTAATGTCTTTTGTGGACCAAGGTAGTGTGTCTTTTGTGGACTAAGGGTGAATGCCTTTTGTGTACCAAGGTAGAGTTTCTTTTATGGACAATGCTAGAGTACTTTTGTGAACTAAAGGTGATTGTTTTTTGAGGACCAATGGTGGGTGTCTTTTATTGACCAAGTGTGATTGTCTTTTGTGGACCAAGGGTAAATGTCTTTTGTAGACCAAGGTAGAGTGTCTTTTGTGGACCAAGCTTGAGTGTCTTTTGTGGACCAAGGGTTAATGTCTTTTGTGGACCAAGGTAGTGTGTCTTTTATGGACCAAGGGTGAGTGTCTTTTGTTGATGAAGGGTGATTGTCTTTTGTTGACCAAAGATGAGTGTCTTTTGTGGATCAAGGGTGAGTGTCTTTTGTTGACCAATGGTGAGTGTCTTTTGTGAATTAAAAGGAGTGTCTTTTTCTGGACCAATGGTGGTTGTCTATTGTGGACGAAGGGTTACTGTTATTTGTGGACCCATGTCGAGAGTATTTTGTAGGCCTAGAGGAAATGACGGCATCTACTGAACTAGACGGGAGGACATCTTCTACCGAACTTAGTCACTAGCGGGGAGGACGGCTGCTACCGAACCTAGTGACTAGAGAAGAGTACATCATTTAACGAACATAGTGACTTAAGGGGAGGACATCATTTACCGAACCTATTCACTAAAGGAGAGGATATCATACTGAACTTTCACTAGAGGAGAGGACAACATTTACCGAACCTAGGGACTAAAGGGGAGGACATAATTTACCGAACCTAGTGACTAAAGGGGAGGACATAATTTACCGAACCTAGTGACTAAAGGGGAGGACATCATCTAGAGTGTCCAATATAAATAATGTAGCATTGATAAATCAGTCTCTAGAGTCCCACAAAAATTTGTGTTGACATTTTTTTTTTCGCTATTGATCAAAAGTGGCATCTGATGTTCTTGTATCTGTTATCGTAGGTCATGCCCAAATGCAACGAAACTTCAGAATCTCTTTATAAAACTTCAAAGATTGATGGATGTGTTGCAGGATTACCCGTAGAGTCAAACCTCGGTTCACGGAAATAATTCGTTAAAGAGAGTTGATCGTAATCAAAAAACATTCGTCTATCAAAGTAGCTTGTCCTAAATTATACCATAAAAACTAAATTGATTGGTTCCACAAAATATAAAATAATTTTATGCAGAGTAAAGAATAAATTTGTATGACTTTTATTTTTAATTCATAAGCAGTGATTTCATTTGATTACACAGCTCAACAAAAAATTTTTTTTTGCGAATTGCGAAGAATGTTTGAATGAATTTATAGCAATTCATGAGTGCTGATTTCAAAACTGCCATTGCTTTTGCTGAATTGGCTCTAGTTTCTGAGATATTGGTCACACTCAAAAATATGATTGTACCTATTGTGTAAAACAAATGCAATAAGTTTGGTGTCTGTTGTTTAATTTAAATATACCAAGTTATAACTTGGTTTATTTTTTTCTCTTTTATTGCTGCTTTCTAAAGACATCATGAGTTCATCACGAAGATGCTCTGCAAAAATAATCCGAATGTATTCTGTTACATCTGTGGAGAATACTTGATTGAAAAGCAAAGAAGAAATATAACCGATTTTGTGCAGCAGGTATATTTGGTGTGAAGCTGGGAGACCAAGACAAGTCTTGGGCTCCCCATAAGGTCTGCAAAAACTGCCTACAGCAGTGGACAAATGGTGAGAAGAAAAGTCTAAGTTTGGGTGTACCAATGGTATGGCGAGAGCCGAAAGACCATTTTGGTGATTTTTATTTTTGTATTGTGAATGTTAAAGGCTTCAATCGCCTCAGGAAATCTAAGTGGGATTATCCTGATCTTGAATCTGCAAGGAGACCTATTCCAAATAGCAGTGAAGTTCCTATACCAGTGTTTACTGGATTATTAGAGCTTTTACCATCAGACTCCGACGAAGGGCAAGATCTGGAGTTTTTGGCAGGTGAAAACAGTGGAAGCGATTATGAAGGAAGTTCTTCAACACCTCAACCATTCAGCCAAGAAGAACCCAATGACCTAATACGAGACCTAAATCTGTCCAAGCAAGCATCTGAGCTTTTAGCGTCCAGGCTCAATGAAAGAAATTTTCTCCAACCAGAAGTTAAAATAACATTTTATCGGAAAAGAGAAGAGTTTCTTCTTCCTTATTTCAGCCAAGAGGAAGATCTTGTTTACTGTAATGACATCCCTGGATTTCTGCTCCAAATGGGACTACAAGAATACCATTCCGAAGACTTGCGTCTTTTTATAGACAGTTCCATCAGAAGCTTGAAATGTGTTCTATTACACAATCGTAACCGTTATGCATCTCTTCCTATTGCTCACTCAACAACATTTAAAGAAGAGAATATCAAAAGAGTATTGCAGAAAGTCCGTTATTATGAACATCAGTGGTCAATTTTTGTTGATCTAAAAATAGTAAACTTCTTACTTGGGCAGCAGTCAGGATACACAAAATACCCATGTTTCATGTGCCTTTGGGATAGCAGGGCAAGGCAAGATCTTTGGACAAGAGTGACATGGCCTGCAAGGGAAACCATGACTGTAGGTAAAGAAAATAAGATCATTCTCCTACCGCTTCATATCAAATGAGGTTTAATGAAACAATTTGTTAAGGCTTTGGACAAATATGGCGATTGCTTCAGGTATATTTGCAGATCATTCCCCGGACTGAGCATGGAGAAGCTGAAACCTGGGATTTTTGACGGTCCTCAGATTCGAAAACTCATCAATGATCGAAATTTTACTAATTTCATGGATCACATTGAAGCTTCTTCATGGAACAGTTTTGTTTCAGTTGTCAGGAACTTCTTAGGTAATAACAGAGCAGAGAATTACGAAGAACTGATGCAAGATATGCTCGCTAACTTCAGAAACATTGGAACAAATATGAGCATCAAGGTACATTACCTGCACAATCATTTAGACAAATTTCCAGGTAACCTTGTGGACTTCAGTGAGGAACAAGGCGAGAGGTTCCATCAGGATATGAGGGTGATGGAGGAGAGATATCAAGGAAGATGGGACATACATATGATGGCTGACTACTGTTGGAGCCTCCAGCGCAATTGCACCAACGACACATACAAAAGGAAGTCGAGCAAACAGCGATTTGCTAATGCATTACCATAGACAATTAACATATTAATTAATTAATTAATTAGACATAATTAGTTTTTCAAATGAAAATGTTTTCTTCTATAACACTATTACACATATTTTTGAACAAATTTCTGAGTGACTATTAACATTTTCACTACTATTTGTTAGTATTCTATTATACTTCATGCAATTCTTGACAAATTCCAAACACGGTGCATACATTATTTAATTAATTTTAATTATCTCGTAAAATAGAGCCAATCTAGCAAAAGCACTAACATATTCTAAATCAGCATCGTTGACTTTGTATGAAATGATTCAAATATCACTGGCAATGAATTCACTGTTTACCAGTGTTATTTTGTAGGTGGGTAGGTAGGTCGTCACAGTTATTACTGAGATCTGCTTATAATGATAACTTTCCATATGTGTGACGTCAACACTGAAACTATCCAGTAAAATTTGTTTGTGTCTTCTTTGTTAGATTTTCGTGTAAATTTGACATAACAACATTGTGTTCTTTAACATAACATTGAGTTCTTTAACATAACATTGAGTTCTTTGACCTAACATTGTGTTCTTTGACATAACATTGTGTTCTTTGACATAACATTGTGTTGTTTGTCCTAACATTGTGTTTTTGACCTAACATTTTGTTCTTTGGCCTAACATTCAGTTCTTTGACCTAACATTGAGTTCTTTGACATAACATTGTGTTTTTTGACATAACATTGTGTTCTTTGACATAACATTGTGTTGTTTGTCCTAACATTGTGTTTTTGACCTAAAATTTTGTTCTTTGGCCTAACAATCTGTTCTTTGACCTAACATTGTGTTCTTTGACATAACATTGTGTTCTTTGACATAACATTTTGTTCAACAATTTCATGGCTCGCACTGATACTTGTCTGATATTTCCAACAATTTATACAACTATTTCATTGTATTTCAAGTCAGGGATTTCTAATTTTTAATTCTTTGGTTAGGAAAGGGGGGGGGGGGCTAATGATTCAGTCACTGTATAGTCCTAATAGTTGCAACACTTTAGTAACCAAAGTACTCTCACACGAATGATGATTATACAACTGAAGGTGACAGAGTTGTTAATGATATTGTTTTAAATTTACTTGGGTTTAAAAAATAGCTTCACTTTCCAAATTGTAAAAAATATTTTTGGATACTTTCACTATACAGAGAATAGTATTAACACGGAGTAATAGATTAACATAATACAGAAACACAGAAATAATATATCAGATGTTCGAATTTCAAAACCTATTTTTATATATTTTATTTGGTTTCCAAGTTGTTCGACTGTTAAGAGGCTCGAATAAAGAAAAAGGGGCGGACGTTTTAGAGTTCTTCACGGGCGGCATATAAGAGATTTATGTCAACAAAGGTATTTATGTCACCAAAGGTATTGATGTCACTAAACGTATTTATGTCACCAAAGGTATTGAAGTCACTAAAGGTATTCATGTCACTAAAGGTATTCATGTCACTAAAGGTATTTATGTCACCAAAGGTAATTATGCCACTAAAGGTATTCATGTCACTAAAGGTATTTATGTCACCAAAGGTATTCATGTCACTAAAGGTATTTATGTCACCAAAGGTATTTGATGTCACCAAAGGATTTGATGTCACCAAAGGTATTGATGTCACTAAAGGTAATTATGCCACTAAAGGTATTCATGTCACTAAAGATATTTATGTCAGCAAAGGTATTCCTGTCACTAAACGTATTTATGCCACTAAAGGTATTCATGTCACTAAAGGTATTAATGTCACCAAAGGTATTCATGTCACTAAATGTATTTATGCCACTAAAGGTATTTATGTCACTGAAGGTATTTTTGCAATTCACACAATTTTAGCAGAAACCTCCGCGGGCCATCAAAAACGTATCCCGTATCCAGCCGACACACTAGTGTTAAATGATCTGATTGTAGACGAATTAATCATTAATAGAATGCTTAAAAAATCGCCGACTTTGCTAAATTGATAGAGATCATGTATATAGGCCACAACACTTATGAACCTGATATCCATGACCATCAGGTATCGCTTGCTGTTTATTATCAAACCCTCTTCAGTGACTAAACTTATCAATATTTGTCAGGGGGCACAAGCCGTTGTATGGGGGGAGGGGGGCTATCGAAGTTTTTTTTTTTGCTGCAAAGAAGATTGGGTGTCGTCCGTTTAATACTTCAAAAATGTTGGCACACCCCTCCTCCCCTTTCACTGTCAACATAGGTCTAACTTTTCTTAAAGGTTTGTGTAGGATAATTATAATATCTCTCCGCCCCCCCCCCCCCCCCAAGACAGCAACAGGGACCGTTTACATTTAATATAAAGCAAGATATCCAAAGTTGTTAAGGACCTTACATTTAAACTGACATAAATACCTCTAAGTATTTGTCATGATAAACTTATCAGTGTCGGATGGCGTAAGTATCTCCCAGTATTTGCTGTGATATTGTGGGGTTAAAATAGATCTGTCTGATGAAATATGTATAGTACTGGGCCAATAATTGTTTTATGCCAATAATAGTACTGGGCCAATAATAGTATTGGGCCAATAATAGTTCTGAGCCAATAATAGTTATCGGCCAATAATAGTACTGGGCCAATAATAGTACTTGGCCAATAATAGTTCTGGGTCAATAATAGTTCTCGGCCAATAATAGTACTGGGCCAATAATAGTTCTTGGCCAATAATAGTACTGGGCCAATAATAGTTCTGGGTCAATAATAGTTCTCGACCAATAATAGTACTGGGCCAATAATAGTTCTGGGTCAATAATAGTTCTTTGCCAATAATAGTACTGGGCCAATAACAGTTCTCGTCCAATAATAGTTCTCGACAAATAATAGTACTGGGCCAATAATAGTACTGGGCCAATAATAGTTCTGGGTCAATAATAGTTCTGGGCCAATTATAGTACTGGGCCAATAATAGTTCTGGGCCAATAATAGTACTGGGCCAATAATAGTTCTGGGCCAATAATAGTACTGGGTCAATAATAGTTCTGGGCCAATAACAGTTCTCGTCCAATAATAGTACTGGGCCAATAATAGTTCTCGGCCAATAATAGTTCTCGGCCAATAATATTTCTAGGCCAGTAATAGTATTGGGCCAATAATAGTTCTTTTCCAATAATAGATCTGGGCTAATAATAGTACTGGGCAAATAATAGTTCTGGGCCAATAATAGTTCTCGGCCAATAATAGTTCTCGGCCAATAATAGTTCTGGGCCAATAATAGTACTGGACCAATAATAGTTCTTTGCCAATAATAGTACTGGGCCAATAATAGTTCTCGTCCAATAATAGTTCTCGACTAATAATAGTTCTGGGCCAATAATAGTACTGGGCCAATAATAGTTCTTGGCCAATAATAGTTCTAGGCCAATAATAGTTCTCGGCCAATAATAGTTCTATGCCGTTCTTTAAATCACGAAACTCTCTGTAAATCTTTCATGCATGATGGGAAAATGTCAGGGGGTGGCATTCGAAAGATCTCGATAAAATATTAAGGAAGTCCAAAATATACCGAGGTAAAATGTTGATTTGCGACAACTAAAGATATCTAGCTCAAAATTATGTTCTCATTCAGATATGTTAAAGTTGTTTTCATTTTTTTTATGATTACCCGGCTACT
Source organism: Bulinus truncatus (assembly GCA_021962125.1). Classification (NCBI taxonomy): domain Eukaryota; kingdom Metazoa; phylum Mollusca; class Gastropoda; family Planorbidae; genus Bulinus; species Bulinus truncatus. The sequence continues at coordinate 4,625,435 of JAGDYQ010000048.1, read as the reverse complement.
GACTATCCAGACTCAATTATATTACGACTTTAAAATAAAAAGAAATATTATTGGAATATTTATTAGAAGTTTATGAGGGAAACTGGCTGAGAAATGTAGAACGGCAAGTTACTTTTCAACAGATTTTAGTTTTCTAGGCTCGTCATATCTAGTAAATCTCAAAGTATTTTCTTTTATGGTATCTACACTTTAGCACCACTCTGATGGTATCTACACATTATCACCCTTCTGATGGTATCTACACTTTATCACCCTTCTGATGATATTTACACTTTATCACCCTTCTGATGGTATCTACAATTCATTTAATGCAGATGTTTATGTGAATTTTGTGTTTCATTGATTCAGTAGGTTTCATCCACAGTAATCGATATATAGAAATATGTTTACATGCAAGCTACGTTACTTCTAAATACAGAATTCATTACTTTTTACATGTAGGTCAGTTTACTTCTTACGCGTAGATTAATGCACTTTTATAATTATATTTGGCCTGGAAATTTAGATTAGTATAGTGGGGGTTTTTTTTGTAAAAAAATAGGTGCTGGTACTCGGTGATGGATTGCCTAACTTTTAACTACCAGTTCGCAGTTTTCGCATTTTATATTTTAATTCTTGTTGCGTGCAATTTTAAAATAATTCAATTTTAACAAATTAATAGTATAATAAAAGTAATCATAAACGTTTAAATACAAGAAAATTAATAATTTTTCCCCCACATTTAAAAAGTGCCGGTACGCCGTAGCGGTGCGTATGGGCACAAAAAAAGCACTGAGTATAGTTAACTTGCCACTATAGGAAGTAGATTTAGCAGACGATTGACAAAAGAGACGACACAGGGATTTTTGAGGACAATAATATATTTTGTGAACCTCAGTCCATTTATATTATGTGTAGTTATAAAAGTATTTCAATGTATACAGTAAGAGAAACATTTGTATTTAAATAAACATGTCTATATTTTAGCCAACTATTCTCAGTCATTTTATTGTGTTATATGTGTAACGTCTCACACATATATCTGTCTCACGTTATATATATATATATATATATATATATATATATACATACATATATCTGTGGAAACTTAATAAGAAGAAATAACTCCGAAGAGACGGGCAAGAATGTCAATACTGCAAATAAAATAATTACAGGCAAATTATTCCTTGCATCATATCACATTACGTTTTATCATTGGCCACATGAACGTCATACATGTAGGCCACATTACCTTGTACATTTAGGTCACATTATTTCTAAAGACTTAATTACATCTTATATAAGTGAATAATACTCACATACTGACCGTCTTATGATAACTCCTGACCAAAAGAAACCAGTAATATCCCATGTATGTTAACAAACTTTTGAAACCATTGACCATGTACACAATTGACCATTAAATGCCTACATTACATACCTTTCAAGAACAAATGATCCTAGCCCACTACGTCTGCCATTGTTAGCATACTTGACCCAGTTATTTACGTCATTTAAATTGTCTGCAATAAATCCTAGTACTTAAGTCAAAGTGTTGAGAATGTCAACTCGACATAGTAAATATGACAAGTCTACCATGTGAGGATGTATACAGTCAACAGCAGACGACTGCTTTATTCAACAACTGCACTTTATATGTGTGTGTCCATACATACAGCACTCATGATATATTTAATACTAGGCCGACAAAATGTATTCAAATAGAAACAATTTAGCCAGAACTTTCTGTCTTTACGCTCCAATTCGCAATGCGGTAGTTGACCTTATTTTCGTGTTGAGGTCTAGAGGACAAGAAATATTTATTCACAATCCCCCCCCCCCCCCACAAACTTTTACCCCTTCTACAGTTCGTTTCAAATAGATGGTTGGTAAATACACTGTACACTGTTGACCTTTGAAGGTTGGAGCAGACAGTGAAGTAAACATTCATATTTTAGTACTTAACAATTAATGACACTTTATTAAATACATTCTCATGTTAGTACTTTACAATTAATGACACTTTATTAAATATATTCTCTTGAATGCAGCATGTAAACAATTCGACGAGACGCCCTAACTAACAATGGGTCTCACAAAACCCAAATTTATGTTTGCAATGTTCTTTTATATCAAGTTGCATAAAAGTGGTTTCCTGTGGCTAGTTTCTCTTCAATGTTTCTACTTCCTGTCTCTAATAAGGATGTGTCTCGTGGCGACGAATCTCTGTCTATTTTTATCAAACTTTGAAGTCGATCACAAATAGGCGGGAGAGCTAGCTCCACAAATTCTTATAATTTTACTACCAAAAGTATATCAACATATGATTGTTAATACGAGTTGAAATGATAGCTTATTGAGACATGCTAGAGAAATGTTAATACGAGTTGAAATGATAGCTTATTGAGACATGCTGGAGAGATGTTAATACGAGTTGAAATGGTAGCTTATTGAGACATGCTGGAGAGATGTTAATACGAGTTGAAATGATAGCTTATTGAGACATGCTGGAGAGATGTTAATACGAGTTGAAATGATAACTTATTGAGACATGCTAGAGAAATGTTAATACGAGTTGAAATGATAGCTTATTGAGACATGCTGGAGAGATGTTAATACGAGTTGAAATGGTAGCTTATTGAGACATGCTGGAGAGATGTTAATACGAGTTGAAATGATAGCTTATTGAGACATGCTGGAGAGATGTTAATACGAGTTGAAATGATAGCTTATTGAGACATGCTGGAGAGATGTTAATACGAGTTGAAATGATGGCTTATTGAGACATGCTAGAGAGATGTTAATACGAGTTGAAATGATATCTTATGAGACATGCTAGAGAGATGTTAATACGAGTTGAAGTGATAGCTTGTTGAGACATGTTGGAGAGATGTTAATACGAGTTGAAATGGTAGCTTATTGAGACATGCTGGAGAGATGTTAATACGAGTTGAAATGATAGCTTATGAGACATTCTGGAGAGATGTTAATACGAGTTAATACTTGCAACTAGTATATATATATATATATATATATATATATATATATATATAGAGAGAGAGAGAGAGAGGGAGGGAGGGAGGGAGGGAGGGAGGGAGGGAGAGGGAAGGGGGGGCAAGAAGGGAGAGGGAAGGAGGGAGGAAGGGGAGGGGTTGAGAAGGAGGGAGAGAGGTGGTAGGGAGGGAGATAAAGGGAGAGGGAGGGTTGGAGAGAGAGGGAGAGAGAAAGGGAGGGAAGGAAAGAGAAAGGAAGGGAGGGAGTGGGGAGGGAGGTGGAGGGGAGGGAGGGAGAGAGAGGAGAGAGATAAAGAAAGAGGGAGGAGAGAGAGATAAAGAGAGGGGGGCAGGGAGGTAGAGAGAGGAAATGAGGGAGGGAGGGGGATGGAGAGGGAGACGGGAGAGGGAGGGAGGGAGAAAGGAAAGAGGGAGAGAAGGGGTAGGGAGGGAGAGAAGGGGGAGGGAAGGAGAGAGGGAGAGAGAGGATGGAGAAATAGGGAGGGAGTGAGAGATAAAGAGAGAAGGGGCAGGGAGAGAGAGGGGGAGGAGGAAGGGAGATAGGGAGAGAGAGGGAGATGGGAGAGTTAGGGAGGGAAGGAGAGGGAGGGAGAAAGGGAGGGAGGGAGGGAAAGAGAAAGGGAGAGGGGGTAGGGAGAAAACAAAAGGTAAACAGGAAAACCTCATTTTAAACCCGGGCAAAGCCGGGTACTTGCAACTAGTATATATATATATATATATATATATATATATATATATATATATATATATATATATATATATATATATATATATATATATATATATTATGGCTTCACACTACTTCTAAAATCCTTCTTCTTTCATTTACCTTCCTCAAACTGTACAAATCGGGAAGCATGAAAAAACATCAACAGTTCTTATCAGCACAAAGGCACGATACAGCACCAGCGCGCAGGTTCTATTCGATCATCGGGAAATGACGTCACAGAAGAGTTTTATCTATGGCGCCGTCGAGATTACTTAAATATAGTAAAGTATACTAAAAAAATATTAATTCATTACAATTAAACTACCCATCGCGATGAAACGATACATGTCATATAACCTTACCCATGTAATTATGTGTACTTGTACCAAATTTCACGTTATTTGGTTGTCTGGAACTTGAGTTATAATGAAACAGAAAGACTGACAGACAGACAGACAGCAAATGCGTCTTGTAAGTATAGAGATATATGTTTAAAATAAAATCTAGTTTATCTTATTTTATATGTTGCATCGCATCATTTCACTCTTTCAATGTTAACATTAGAACAAGCATCTATTGACTAGTATTGACTAGTAAAAGTTTGCATATAGAAGTTTAAAATTATAAATTTAAGCAATCTAAACCAAAAAAAAAATAGGTGGGCCGCGACATATTGATTGGCGTTACAAGGAGGCCGTGACTTCAAAAAGTTTGAGAAGCACTGTCCTACAACACGTATATCTAGTCAGTCTCCTACAACACGTATATCTAGTTAGTCTCCTACAACACGTATATCTAGTTAGTCTCCTACAACACGTATATCTAGTCAGTCTCCTACAACACTTATATTTAGTTAGTTTCCTACAACACGTTTATCTAACACTTATATTTAGTTAGTCTCCTACAACACTATATCTAGTTAGTCTCCTCTCACCAATCCAGACTCATCCATCCTCAAGTGTAAACGGTATGTATTTAAATGTGCATATATTTAAATGTGCATGTATTTAAAAGTGTATTATTTAAAAGTGCATGTATTTAAATGTGCATGTATTTAAATGTGTATATATTTGAATGTGCATGTATTTAAAAGTGTATTATTTAAAAGTGCATGTATTTAAATGTGCATGTATTTAAATGTGTATATATTTGAATGTGCATGTATTTAAATGTGCATGTATTTAAATGTGTATTATTTAAAAGTGCATGTATTTAAATGTGTATATATTTGAATGTGTATGTATTTAAATGTGCATGTATTAAAAAGTGCATGTATTTAAAAGTTCATGTATTTAAATGTGCATGTATTTAAATGTGCATGTATTAAAAAGTGCATGTATTTAAAAGTGCATGTATTTAAATGTGCATGTATTTAAATGTGCATGTATTTAAATGTGCATGTATTTAAAAGTGCATGTATTTAAAAGTGCATGTATTTAAATGTGCATGTATTTAAATGTGCATGTATTTAAAAGTACATGTATTTAAATGTGCATATATTTAAATGTGCATGTATTTAAAAGTGTATTATTTAAATGTGCATGTATTTGAATGTGCATGTATTTAAATGTGTATGTATTTAAATGTGTATGTATTTAAATGTCTTTGTATTTTAATGTGTATGAAGTAAAAGCAAATAATTTTTATTCATTGGACTGTCGCTCACCCCTCCTCAATGGTGTCATTGGCCGAACCGTAAAATTCCTGTCAATCTAACAGGCAACTGATTGATGTTATATACATTTGTACTTTAATGGTACCTTGACCGTCCTTGTCTCTCTCCATACCTGACACATATTCTGGTCGTGGTGGACACGTGACAACTGAATCACTTGACACTGCTAGGACCTACCCACAACATTTCTTTAGAATAAATTATCACACTAAGTATGTATTCCAGCAATAATGTACCTTTGTATGTTTCTGTTGATCTTTTGTATACCTTGAACTTTAAGCCAGTTGCGTCACTAGGGGGGTGCGGGCTGCACCGTGTGACACCATTATGGGGGTGACACCATTATAGGGGCGACACCATTATAGGGGCGACACCATTATAGGGGTGACACCATTATAGGGGCGACACCATTATAGGGGTGACACCATTATAGAGGTGACACCATTATAGTGGCGACACCATTATAGGGGCGACACCATTATAGGGGCGACACCATTATAGGGGTGACATCATTATAGGGGAGACACCATTATAGGGGCGACACCATTATAGGAGTGACATCATTATAGGGGCGACACCATTATAGGGGCGACACCATTATAGGGGCGACACCATTATAGGGGTGACACCATTATAGGGGCGACACCATTATAGGGGCGACACCATTATAGGGGCGACACCATTATAGGGGTGACACCATTATAGTGGTGACACCATTATAGGGGCGACACCATTATAGGGGCGACACCATTATAGGGGCGACACCATAACGTACAATTCTAAATTTCATAGCAGAAAGAACTCGGTCTAGTCGTGTTTTATGATCGATCATAGTTTAAAACATGAGCAGTAGCACATGGTGCCACCAAGCAGAGCAGTAGCATAGGGTACCATCATGCAGAGCAGTAGCACAGGGTGCCACATGCAGAGCAGTAGCACAGGGTGGCACTTTACAGAGCAGTAGCACAGGGTGCCACTATGCAAGGCGTCTGGAGCTTAAATATGAATACAATTCAATTGTGCTCGACACCTTGAATTTACCGCACCGGGTGAAACCAACCACAGTGACAACACTGCTTTAAGCATCTTTAACTGAATTTATGGTGTAAACTATATGAGTGTGGAGCCAATTTTTTTGTAATTATCTTTTACTGAATCTATACAGGTGTAAACTATATATATGTTACCGGCAAAGTGTGAAATCCGGCATTCTATAGAAAGCCTAGGCAATGTATAGATTGCCTGAATTTTTAAGGCAAAGTATGAAATAAATTGCTATTTCATACATTGCCTAGGCATTCTATAAAATGCCGAGTGCCCTGTTCGGCAAAGTATGTAATGGCCTTGTTAGGAACTAGAGTAGATTGCAGAGACAGACAATCCCATTCGACGTTGTAAGATAAGAAGATATATCAGAAGTAGGAGGGTAATCAGAGGCGCCGAGAGCCAACTAGGGCCCCAGGGCAGGACATCATTGCGGGCCCCTATTTAAACAATGAGTCGTGAAAAATTGACATGGTCGGGGCCTGACAATGACCCCCTACCCCCTCTCGGCGTGCCTGGGAGTAATGCAAATACTGGTTGACAAGGTGACAGACGACTTAGGACAAGGTGGTCAGAAAACAATAGAGAAGTAAACAGCAAAGAAGTAGACCGGGAGGCGACAACGGACAATTTAGGAGAGACAACAATGACGACCAGGGGGCGCTCCTTAGGTGAGAACTATTCTGAAGGAGACTGTGACGTAATTAGGGAAAATATGGTGGGGACGTTAGGAGTATAAATACGACTGGATTCGGACATTAGTTAGCGACGGGAGTTACGAGAATAGTTCGAGTGCCGATTACTGTGTAACCATGTTGGAAGGGAATGTAGTGCCAGGACAGGAATCACGCCATGTTGACATGCAACAACGGTTCTACGATGAATTATCTAAAGATTCGGACAAAAAATTTCCTCTTGCGCCTTTGGGAGCCACTGTGCGAGTTCCAATTCCCGATGTTGACAAAGGGCGGGGAGACTCACGAAATCTGTTGGCAGTTGTTATGAGCATGAAAGGAGATGGCTTTTACCGCCTTGGAACTGCACATGGAATCTTGAAGCAACTATATGCCAGATCAGAATTCACCGTATGTCCAAAAGATTTAATAAAAGCGGAAGACGTTCCATGAGCTTGAAATACCTCTCCGATCTGCTGCTACTTCTCAGTCTACAAGAAGCGGCCAAGGATTCGTCAGATGTATATGCAAGACAAAATGCCAAACTATGAGATGTCTTTGTGTGAAAAAGAAAATTAAATGTAATTCAAAATGCCATTATAGTCTTCCCTGCTGCAACAAGTAACTCATTCAAGTTGTGTTCTGCTTGTTTTCACCAGAAACAACATATTTTTATCATTTATCAATTCTTCACTAATTCGTGAGACATGAACATGACAGATCAAAGTACCAAAATACGAAGTGTTTTGTGTGAAAGAAGAAAATTAAGTACAGTACAATTCTAAGTGTGAATCCAGTCTTACCAGCTGAAGCAAATACTTCAATCTCAGCTCTGCTGTCGTTGTTTTTTTCCGATATGAACATCATATGCTTTATTTTGCATTCATTCCATATTAAAAAACGTTATGGCAGCCGATCATAATGTTATGGCGGCCGTTCATAATGTTATGGCGGCCGATCATAATGTTATGGCGGCCGTTCATAATGTTATAGTGGCCGTTCATAACGTTATGGCGGCCAAGAGAAAAATGAATTTAACATTTTGAATTTTCATAAAAGTTCATTTACAAGGTCAAATATTCATTTATCTATTGTATTCTTTTCAGACAGAATTTACATTTTTCTCCGTTTCTCACGCGTTCAACCAAATGTGTTAAAATTTTAAAATGGTTTTAAAGGTATCCACATCCAAAGCGAAACTTTCCGCTGCGCTATTTCTCACGTGAGATTTTTCTAAGCACGTAAATTCCTCGCTACACCTAGGCGAAGCGAAAGTGGGCGTCAGCCGACCGGATATAAAGATTTTTTTTTTTTTTTGTGGACGTCGACAAACATTTTCTTCTTATTAAACATTTTCTACAGTAATTGTATTTTATAAGTAAAAAGTGAAAAAAAACACTTTTTGGTATAATATGATATAATTCATGTTTCTTTATATAAATGTAAGTCTTATTTGTTAATTTGCCAGATTAAGTAGTCCGACCACATTAAGTAGTCCGGCTGGCCTTAGTTTGCCCATTGCTGATATAGAATGTAGAATTCAATTTATTATATTAAATAAATAACCCATTTTGTTCAATAAGTCACGAGATGTGGAGACACTCTTTTTGTAATTATGTTTTCCTCTCTAGCATGTCTCAATAAGCTATAATTTCAACTCGTATTAACATCTCTCCAGAATGTCTCATAAGCTATCATTTCAACTCGTATTAACATCTCTCCAGCATGTCTCAATAAGCTATCATTTCAACTCGTATTAACATCTCTCCAGCATGTCTCAATAAGCTATCGTTTGCCGGGCTTTGCCCGGGTTTAAAATAAGGTTTTCTGTTTACCTTCTGTTTTCTCCCTACCACCTCTATCCCTTCCTCTCTCTCACTCCATCCCTCCCTCTCTCTCCCTTTTCCTCCCTCCCTTTCTCCCTCCCTCCCTCTCCCTCCCTCTCTCCAATCTCTCTCCGTCCCTCTCCCATCTCCCTCTCTCCCCTCTCCCCCTCCTTCTCTCCCCCCGTCCATCCTCCTCCCTCCTCCTTCCCTCTCTCTCCCTCCCTGCCCCCTCTTTCTCTTTATCTCTTCCTCCCATTTCTCCCATCCTCTCCCTCTCTCCTTCCCTCCCCTCTCTCTCCCTCCCTAACCCTCTCTCCCTCCTTTCTCCCTCCCTCCCATTTCCACCTTTCTCTCTCCCTCCCCCTCTCTCCCCCTTCCTCCCTCCCTCATTCCCCCTCTCTCCCTCCCTACCCCTTCTCTCCCTCCCTTTCTCTCTCCCTCTCCCCCTGCTCCCTCTCCCCTCTACCCCTGCTCCCTCTCCCATCTCCCTCTCTCCCCCTCCTTTTCTCCCCCGTCCATTCCCCCTTCCTCCTCTCTCCCCCTCCCGCCCTCCTACCCTCCTTTCCTCTCTCTCCCCGTGCCCCCTCTCTCTCTCTCTTTATCTCTCTCTCTTTATCTCTCTCTCCCAACCCCCCCCCTCTCTCTCTCTCTCTCTCTCTCTCTCTATATATATATATATATATATATGTGTATATATATATTAGTGAATGACTTGAAAGACAAATTTTGTAATTTTACAAATGAAGGTGACAGATTTAGATGAGCTTTTATATAAAAATAATAAATACAACAAAAAATCATCAATTTTGTTGAAAAAGTTCACCCAATCCAAAACATTTTTTAGTTTAAAAATATTCCTTTTGGCTTTTTTTACTGAAGTTTACTTTTTACTCCAGTTGTTTACCATTAAAATCTCTATTTCCTGTTCTCCATTGTTAGATTTTCAATTATACTTGCGTTTCGATTAAATAGTTTAATGTTGCTTAATTTTATTCTTAAAAATGTCTTACAAAAAATCTTCACTTTCCGTTGCTAAAAATAAGGACAAATGGGCCAAAAGAGTGGATGATAATTGGTTGCTACATGGGCTTGGCCTCTAGAGGAAAAAACCAGATTGAAAAAGAGTTATGGCACTCAGGAAAGAAGTTAGAGCTTTAGGGAGCTTTTTAAATTTCCAAATACTTTATTCTTGCGATCAAAGAGTGCAGAAAAATTGAAACTTTAATTGAAATATGATGGTCATTTGAAAAAAAAACCTGTAAAAATACATGAGTAGTTTGATAAGTTATTTGATGTCACAAACAAAGCTGGTCAATGGTTATGTGCTGAGGACAAAAAACTTTACGAAATATAAATTCAAAGTGGAGGTAAGACGGGATATACTACAACTAAAATTGCTAGTCAAAGTACAATTCATCCATCAAAACGGAAAATTGTTTGCAAAATTAATGAGGCACAACAACAACAAAGCAGTTTTGAAAGTTCCAGTGATTTAAGTGATGACGAGAATTCTCAAAGTAGCTCTGATGGTGCTGATGCAATGCAGTCATCCACAGAAAGCTTGGATCAAAGCACACATAAGAAACAATCACAGCAATCTACTTCTAGTACAGTTTCATTAGTTCAATAAGTCCGGCGTAAAAATAGCAACTCCTTCTCAGTCAGGTGTCTATCGAGCTGTATTCAGAAAAGCAAGTAAACTAACAGAAACATTAATAAATACTTTGCGTCATAGCTTATAGAGTTTACATTTTGATAGTAAAATTATGAAGAAAAAAGAACACCAAGTAGTTGTATTAAAAAATGAAGCAAAAGAAGTGAGGCTAGCCGTCTTAGTTTTATCTGATGGCAAAGCTGCTACGATTGGATCTGCCATTCAAAAAGATTTAGATGAATATAACTTATGACCAGCTATAAAGATGACAGTGTCAGACACTACAAATGTTAATACAGGGTAGAAGTCTGGTGTTGTGGTAAAACTTCAGAAACTGTTTGTTCAACATGATGAGTCTGCACCAGGTTGTCAGCACCATATACTTGATCGTGTTCTTAGACACGTGTGTGATGCATTGCTCGGTGATTCAACTGAGTCTCCTAATATAAATTATCCATTTGTAAATAAGATACTTAAAGATTATGAAATGTTAAAAAAAGATTTTGAAAGTAAAACAAAGAAATGTGCTCCAATTTTAGAAAAACAGGAAATAGGTTGGAGAGATGATAAGAAATTATTGCACCATCTAATTTGCGTTTTTAAGCATTTTAAGAGTTCTCAACAAATGCCAAAAGTTAATTTTAGCGCACTGCCTGGCCTCAGCAATGCCCGATGGAACTCTCGAGCAATTTTTGCATTGTTAACTTTCATACTGTTGCCTGATGAACGAAAGAACCTTCAGAAATTGTGTGAATTTATCTGTGGACAATGGAGTGATGCCTGGTTTAGTGATCATCATTACAATGCTGAACAATATGAACTTCTTTTCCATGCTGTTAATTATTATCCAAAAGGGTTGCGCTGTCTTCGAACTCATTGGTCTCAAAGTCCATCTCCAATACTCACTCCACGTGTGCAGACAGAGCAATAAAAGTTCTGCCACTCACCAGAGAAACTGAATTTACGTTTAATTTTTACAAATAAAAGTTTATGAAAAAATACTTGAAATTATTAACAAATGTCAATTTTTCTAAAACTTCAAAATGTTTGGTTGGTGACATTTTTCAATTTTTTAAATAAATTTGATATGGTTTTAGGTTTCTACAATAAAAAGTCATCTGTTGATGGTATGCCATACAAGTGTTGTTCTGAAGTCATATACCTAATATATATACTTATTATTATGGCTTCACACTTCTTCTAAAATCCTTCTTCATTCCTTTACCTTCCTCAAACTGTACAAATCAGAGAGCATGAAAAAACAACAATTCTTTGCATCACAAAGGCACAATACAGCACCAGCGCGCAAGTTCTATTCGATCATCGGGAAATGACGTCACAGAGGAATTTTATTTATGGCGCCGTCGAGATTAATTTAATATAGTAAAATACTAAAATAAAAAAAAAATTAATTACAATTAAACTACCCATCAAGATGAAACGAAACCTGTCCTATAACCTTCCCCATGTAATTATGTGTATGTGTAACAAATTTCACGTTATTTGTTTGTCTGGATCTTGAGTTATAGGGGAACAGACTGACAGACAGACAGACAACAAATGCCTCTTATAAGTATAGAGATACTAGTTGCAAGTACCCGGCTTTGCCCGGGTTTAAAAGGTTTTCTGTTTACCTTCTGTTTTCTCCCTACCCCCTCTCTCCCTTCCTCTCTCTCCCTCCCTCCCTTTCTCCCTCCCTCCCTCTCCTTCCCTCTCTAACTCTCCCATCTCCCTCTCCCTCCCTCCTTCTCTCACCCCCGTCCCCCCTCTCTCCACCTTCCTCCCTTCCTCCTCCCCCTCTCTCCCTCCCTGCCCCCTCTCTCTTTATCTCTCACTCCCTCCCATTTCTCCCATCCTCTCCTCCCTCCCCCTCCCCCTCTCTCCCTCCCTCCTTTCTCCCTCCCTCCCTCTCCCTACCTCTCTCCCATCTCTCTCTCCCCATTCATCCTATCCTCTCCCTCATTCCCTCTCTCTCCCTTTCTGCCCCTCACTCTTTCTCTCTCTCCCACCCTCTCTTTCCCTCCCTCCCCTCTATCTCCCTCCCTTCTTTTCTCTCTCCCTCTCCCACTGCTCACTCTCCCATCTCCCCTCTCCCTGCTCTCCACTTCCTCCCATCTCCCTCTCCCCCTCCTTCTCTCCCCCTTGTCCATCCCACTCCCTCCCTCTCCTCCTCTCCCTCCCTACCTTCCTTTCCTCTCTCTCTCCCTCCCCCTCTCCTCTTTTTATCTCTCTCTCCCTCCCTCCCTCCCTCCCCTCCTCTCTCTTTCCCTCTCTCTCTCTCTCTATATATATATATATATATATATATATATATATATATACTTATTATTATGGCTTCACACTTCTTCTAAAATCCTCTTCATTCCTTTCTCAAACTGTACATATCAGGGAGCATGAAAAAACAACAACAATTCTTCGCAGAACAAAGGAACTATACAGCACCAGCGCGCAAGTTCTATTCAATCATCGGGAAATGACGTCACAGAGGAATTTTAATTATGGCGCCGTCGAGATTACTTTAATATAGTAAAATACTAAAATAAAAAAAAAAATAATTACAATTAAACTACCCATCAAGATGAAACGAAACCTGTCCTATAACCTTCCCCATGTAATTATGTGTATGTGTAACAAATTTCACGTTATTTGATTGTCTGGATCTTGAGTTATAAGGGAACAGACAGACAGACAGACAGACAACAAATGCGTCTTATAAGTATAGAGATAGAGAGAGAGAGAGAGAAAGAGAGAGAGGGGGGAGGGAGAGAGATAAAGCGAGAGAGAGGGGGTAGGGGAGAGAGAGGAAAGGATGGTTGGAGAGAGAAAGGAGCTAGGGGAGGGAGGGAGGGAGAGAGGGAGTAGGGAGGGACAGAGAGATAAAGAGAGAGGGGGCAGGGAGGGAGAGAGGAAATTAGGGAGGAAGGAAGGGGAGGGGGGGAGAGGGGAGAGAGGATGGGAGAAATGGGAGGGATGAGAGATAAAGAGTGAGAGGGGGGCAGTGAGGGAGAGAGAGGGAAGGAGGGGATGGAAAGGGGGAGAGAAGGGGGTGGAGAGGGGGAGAGAAGGAGGGGAAGGGAGGGAGGGAAATGGAGAAAGAGAGGGAGGGAGAGAGAGGAAGGGAGAAAAAAAAGGTAAACAGAAAACCTTATTTTAAACCCGGGCAAAGCCGGGTACTTGCAACTAGTTAATACTATTTGCATACAATACATTAGGTTAATTATATTTTATGTGTCACATTTTTCAAAATTTCACGGCCCCCCTCCGAACAGTCCACGGCCCCCTAGGGGGCCGCGGCCCACCACTTTGAGAAGCACTGTTCTAGGAGATTAACTAGATATACGTGTTGTAGGAGACTAACTAGATATGCGTGTTGTAGGAGACTGACTAGATAGAGGTGTTTAGTGAATAACTAGATAGAGGTGTTGTAGTGACTAACTAGATAGAGGTGTTGTAGTGACTAACTAGATAGAGGTGTTTAGTGACTAACTAGATCAGGCATGGCCAACATCCGGCCCGCGTAACGAATTTATGCGGCCCGCGAATAATTTTTCAATATTTACGTTTGCCTGACACTTACATAGTATTAATCAAGTAAATTCAAGCTATTTCTGGTTTTTCATATGAATTAAACTTTGCGTGCTTATTTGTTATCTATAATCACACTACAAACTCTATAATCTATGTATTTGAAGTGGAACAGTTCGCCAGTTCATTCAATGCTTTCCGTAAGTAGCAAACTTGTTAGTAACAACTTGGTCGCTTGGAAGTTAATTTGCAATTTCAATTCGTTTATTGGATGTTTATTATCATCGCATTAAAAAAGCAATCGCTTTCTTAATTTAAAAAGGAATAAATTTTGTTACTTGGTGCTAATATCACTTCGGCCGCCATTTTTTTCAATTTGAAAAGTGTTTTTTAAAGTACCATATTGACTGGAAAAAATTGGTGAGTGTTACAACAGACGGAGCACTAAACATGACAGGAAAAAATATTGGAGTAATTAAACGCATTGAAGATAAAATTTTCGAAATCGACCCCAATGATAAAATTATACCAATACACTGCATTATTCATCAACATGTCCTATGTAAAAATGTTTTAAAAATCGATCATGTTACCAAAATAGTTGTAAAATTAGTAAATTTCTTAAGAGCCAAAGGATTAAATCATAGGCGATTCATTGATTTCCTTGTAGAACTTCATACCACATATTCCGATGGAATATACTACAATAAAAATCTGTTGGTTGAGCTTGGGAAAGGTATTAAAGCGTGTTGGGAGCTTCAAGAGGAAATACGAATTTTTTTAGTGCTCAAAGAAAATGAGAAGTTTCCTGAATTAACGGATCCAAATTGGCTTTGTGATTTGGCTTTCTCTCCAGACATCCTCACATATTTAAACGAATTCAACACAAGTTTACAAGGAAAAAAAATTATTTGCTTATTATTTAATGCAGAAATTAAAAGCCTTTAAAATGTAACTTTTCCCCACAAATCTTACTGAATGCAAATTTGATCATTTCCCCAGTGCTCGATTTACCGCCGGGGATATCCCCGGCACTGTGGACTGTCATCCCCGGCTCTGCTTTAATTAATTTCATCCCTGCCGGGGATGACATTTATCCCCGGCTCTGCAGAAAATTTGTTTCATCGCAGGCACTGATTTTTTCTTAAGATTAGCATAATGTATGGAACTGATTTTTTAGTATTACTACAAATATTAGATGAAAAACAGACAAAATCAGCTGATTTGAACTACGCAACACTATTTCTGCTAAAAACTCTGTAAATAACACTCGTCCGGTTGTTTGCAGATAGTTTTATGTAAGACAAACTGGCCGAAAAAAATCTGAAGAACTTATGTTGTATGGAGATCGTGAAATTATAGAACTTCGCAAATTTTAAAAAATTGAAGCATGTCATACTTCAGCCATAGTACACCGATTTCGCATGACAAAGGATGGCCATGACGCTGAGACAGAACTTAATGATTTTTATAATCGATTAGATGTTCTGCCAATATCTAGCGCAGAGTGCGAGAGAGGATTCAGTGCAATGAATTTAACACACATCTCTTCGCAATTCACTAGATGTCGAAACCATCAAACACTTGCTGTTTATTAAAATTAATGGTCAAACCACTTCAATATTTTGATGCAAAGTTGTATGCCACAATGTGGTTAAAAGACGGAGGGCATTCTGCCTGCGACGTACCTTCTGACAAACCAACAAAAGAATTAGTTATGGAACAGCGTCATAATTTGTTTAAATAACTGAGACAAATATGAATAATGGAATATTTGATTTCAACAAACAGAGAATAAATACAAAAATTGCATTTTTTGTTAAAAATAAGTTCATTACTTGTCCTATTAATGTGCCGCTTCAAATGTGTTTGAACCAACGTAAACTATGTTAATTAAGATTCACCAAATTTTCTATTATTTTTGTTGGTTTTGTCTAAGATGCAAATCGAAGGCGCTATGAAAATAAATTAGTTACTTGTCCATGGTTTGTAAATTGAATATCCTAAAAAAAATTGTTGGCATCTCGCCGCCGCTGGGGATGCTGTTGATATCCCCGGCACTGAAAATTGTCATCCCCGGCTCTGATTTAGATTTTTTCATCCCCGCCGGGGATGACATTTATCTCTGGCTCTGCAGAAATTTTTTTCATCCCCGGCACTGGTTTTTCCTTAAATCGAGCACTGCATTTCCCATCCTTAAAGACCATTTCCGCAATAATTTTAAAAGAAAAAGCTCAAATGTATACTGAAAATATTCTGGCATTACGACTTGATTTTGAGAACAGATTCGAATTTTTTAACAGAATAGATAAAAATACTGTCGATTGTTAGAAATCCATTTACTGCAAATATTGAAGAAGCTTCTCCAGACATTCAATTAGAATTTCTTGAATTACAGTGTGATCAATTATTGCATGATAAATATCGAGAAGAGGAAGATAATTTGTGTAATTTTTATAAGCAATTGGATAGTAAAAAAAATATGCAAATCTAAAAAATCTTGCCAAAAAATATTTAGTAATATTTAGTTCAACTTATATTTGTGAACAGACATTTTCTTTAATGAATCACAATAAAAGTCCTACAAGGTCGAGATTAAATAATTTACATTTGGAGGCTGTATTAAGATTAGCCACCACAGAAATTGAACCTGACATTAAAAAGATTATAAACGAGGTAAACCGCCTCAATACTTCTCATTAATTATTATATATTTGTTATTATTAAAATGTTTATTTTGTATTATTCTGTATAGATATTTGCTGTAAGTTACCTATTATTTATAATTCATATATATATATATATATATATATATATATATATATATACTATGTATTCGTTATATCATTTATAGTCTCATAATAAAAATTTGTTAATTTTTTTTTTAATTTTTGTATTTATTATTATAATGTTAATTATGATATATTATATATAGGTATTTGTTACATTATTTATATTTTCATAATAAAATTTTGTTCATTTTTTGTTTAAAATTTTGGTATTTTTTACGCCTAGCCCTCGAAAAAATTTTTTTTTTCAATCCGGCCCGTGACTAAAAACTGTTGGCCATGCCAACTAGATAGAAGTGGTATGGTAGACTAACAAGAAATGTTGTTTTTTTTTACATTTACTAGTACACACGGTACTGTCTCCTCTAATCGCCGTCAACTTTTCCATGTCACCTAATTAGTTCACTCATTTTCAACCACAAGTAAACACAAGTAAAAACTATGAGTTGAGGCTGACGACACAGTAAGTCGACAAACAAATACGGTGATTCCTTCTGTCAATAGTTTCTAAACTATAAGAATCTGAACAGAAAACGTACAATCGACTGACTTGCAGTGAAAACGTTAGAAAGTGATGAGAGATCATTAGAAGATGTTCCATTTTCTGCTAGTTTTATTATTTTATGGTTTCTTGTGTAGGGGTCAAAATATTTACAGAAATGAAAAAAGTAAAAGTCCATTTCAGCCTCCAGCTTTTGACAGCATACAATGGAACACACCTGAGAAAGAACTAAAAGTAGAAAAGACAATAACAGAGATACCTACCACAACTGTCAGTTCAACGGATAACACAATAGTTAAAGTGGATAGTCCGTTCAGTCCTCCAGACAAACAAGAATGGCACAAGTCATCTTCCTGGCTCTCATCATTAGAAGGTAAATAAAAACTTTGTTATTGAATAGTGCTCCCCCTGGTTGAACGCAGACAAACTGTCAATGGGTGAGATAAAAATAAATTGACTTAAATTGTGGTCCCCCTGGTTGAACGCAGACAAACTGTCAATGGGTGAGATAAAAATAAATTGACTTAAATTGTGGTCTCCCTGGTTGAACGCAAACTGTCAATGGGTTAGATAAAAATAAATTGACTTAAATTGTGGCCCCCCTAGTTGGACGCAGACAAACTGTCAATAGGTGAGATTAAAATAAATTGATTGAAATAAGATGTTAAATGTGCATGCAATAAACGTCATAACGTTCACCAATCTGGATTAGTTGGCACATTACTCTTTGTAACTTAATACACACACTGTCAGTATAATTTGATACACACTGTCAGTATAATTTGATGCACACCGTCAGTATAATTTGACACACTGTCAGTATAATTTGATACACACTGTCAGTATAATTTGACACATACCGTCAGTATAATTTGACACACACTGTCAGTATCATGTTATACCTACCGTTGGTATAATGTGATACACACCGTCAGTATAATTTGATACACATCGTCAGTATAATTTGACACATACCGTCAGTATAATTTGATACACACTGTCAGTATAAGTTGACACATACCGTCAGTATAATTTGACACACACTGTCAGTATCATGTTATACCCACCGTTGGTATAATGTGATACACACCGTCAGTATAATTGGATACACACTGTCAGTATAATTTGATACACACCGTCAGTATAATTTGATACACACCGTCAGTATCATGTTATACCCACCGTTGGTATAATGTGATACACACCGTCAGTATAATTGGATACACACCGTCAGTATAATTTGATACACACCGTGAGTATAATTTGATACACACCATCAGTATAATTTGATACACACCGTCAGTATAATTTGATACACACCGTCAGTATAATTTGATACACACCGTCAGTATAATTTGATCAATTCTATTTATCTGACTATTTTATTGAGAGCACTTCAAGATTATTGAATTCTCCGTGGCTAATATATTTGTTTTTATTATCACTAACTTACTTATTGATCCATTACACAGACACTGTAAGACAACAAGTGATCATCAAAGGAACACAAATTTCTCCAAATGTTCCATCCAAACGAAGAACACATAATTAAACTGTATAGCAATGTGGGAGAATGTGGCTCTTTTGTGCTGCTCAGAATGAACTCTTTTTTTTTATATCATTTATCTACACTTGTGAACTAAAATTTGATATATTGACTATGGTGGTGCTCTGTAAATTTGATATATTGACTATGGTGGTGCTCTGTAAATTTGATATATTGACTAAGGTGGTGCTCTGTAAATTTGATATATTGACTATGGTGGTGCTCTGTAAATTTGATATATTGACTATGGTGGTGCTCTGTAAATTTGATATATTGACTATGGTGGTGCTCTGTAAATTTGATATATTGACTATGGTGGTGCTCTGTAAGATCAATAAAAAAAAGCTGGAAAGCAGCTTTCACAGATCAAATGCTTGACATACCTGTTATATAGCGTTAAAAAATAAAGAGAAAATTGATATATTCTTTGAATGTTACATACATGGGCATCAATTCCGGTACAGTTATGCGGTAAGGGTGGATTAAAAAAATATTAAAAAGCTGAATTGTAAAATAGAATTATTTATAGTTTATGTGGAAACAAATAAACTGACGTCCTGTTGAGTTTTCTGCATGTACATAGAGACTCCAGAGCAAGGAATTTTTACTGGGCGACTTGTATGTACATAGAGACTCCAGAGCAAGGAATTTTTACTGGGCGACTTGTATGTACATAGAGACTCCAGAGCAAGGAATTTTTACTGGGCGACTTGTATGTACATAGAGACTCCAGAGCAAGGAATTTTTACTGGGCGACTTGTATGTACATAGAGACTCCAGAGCAAGGAATTTTTACTGGGCGACTTGTATGTACATAGAGACTCCAGAGCAAGGAATTTTTACTGGGCGACTTGTATGTACATAGAGACTCCAGAGCAAGGAATTTTACTGGGCGACTTGTATGTACATAGAGACTCCAGAGCAAGGAATTTTTACTGGGCGACTTGTATGTACATAGAGACTCCAGAGCAAGGAATTTTTACTGGGCGACTTGTATGTACATAGAGACTCCAGAGCAAGGAATTTTTACTGGGCGACTTGTATGTACATAGATACTCCAGAGCAAGGAATTTTTACTGGGCGACTTGTATGTACATAGAGACTCCAGAGCAAGGAATTTTTACTGGGCGACTTGTATGTACATAGAGACTCCAGAGCAAGGAATTTTTACTGGGCGACTTGTATGTACATAGAGACTCCAGAGCAAGGAATTTTTACTGGGCGACTTGTATGTACATAGAGACTCCAGAGCAAGGAATTTTTACTGGGCGACTTGTATGTACATAGAGACTCCAGAGCAAGGAATTTTTACTGGGCGAATTGAGGGGTGGGGGTGTCTGAAATAAAAACATCACCCCCCCTTTCCCCGACTCACTCCAGTTTTGTTCAAATGAGTTGTGGGTGAGCTTAAGTAGATTGGATAAATAGTTTGTAGAACAAATGATGATATATTTTTTTCAAAATATAGAACAAAGTGTATATATATATATATATATATATATATATATATATATATATATATATATACAGAGAGAGAGAGAGAGAGAGAGAGAGAGAGAGAGAATGAACTTGGTTGTTGCCGAGTATCTGAATGTCGACTTTACATGGCGACATATTTGGCTGAGACAGATGTCGCCAAGCTGAAATGTTCAAGTGTGTTGTGATATCCCAACATAGGTTTGAACTCACTTAAAAATAGGGGTGTGCCGGAATCCGGTCCGGAATCCGGTTCCGCCGGATTTTGCACTATCCGGTGAAATCCGGTTCTGCCGGATTTACATGTATCCGGAATAACCGGATTCCGGAATCGGAATATACCGGTTTTGGAATTTGCCAGATTTTTTGACTCACCGGATCATAATCTGAAATAAAAGTAATTCTCTTTCCCAAATTCCACACGATCACGGTACATTAATCGATTGTTTCCAGCGTTGAGCTTGTTTAATGTTTTGAACATACCAGAGGCTAGAGTCAGCACCGCTAATAGTGGCCAATCTGCCCAATCCCATACATGATAGTGCGGGGATGAGTAATTATTATTCGTGACGTCATCTTAACCGCAATCACCAATGACGTTGTAACAGAAATAATAGGCAACTATACTGCCCAAGCGTCTGGCCACTAGCCCGCCACCTTCATAAGAAAAAAAATAACAGAAATGAATGGTTTTTGATAAATTCAACATTTAAGTTATTTCGATTTCTCTGAGAGATGGAAAATAGGTCTTCTTTGCAGGCTTGCGGAGCCTGAGCCGAGGAGCCGGGAGCCGCTACTTTTTGCTGGAGCCGGAGCAGGAACCGAAAAAATCTGGCGGCTCCACGGCTCCCAAATGTTTTTTTTTTTTTTACAGCAGAATTTTTTTTTTTAGCTTTAAAATTCCAAATTTGTTTGATTGTTTGCCTCCTACAATTTGAAATGTTATTTTTACGAAAGCCACAACAGTAACAGCGTTAAAATGATAGCGTGCACGCACATCACCACAAGAAATCTTTAATGAGGAATCGTTTTGTGTTCGTTTTAAATCTTGTTTACCCTCCGAAATTTTTTTAATGGCATGTTATTTTGTTATATATTAAGTTAAAACAGTTTTATTTCATAGAATAATTGTATCAATCATTTAAAATAAATTTTTACTAAGACGACAAATAGAACGCGTCATTTCGTATTATTATTTGACCGCTAATCAGGCCCGTAGCGTGTGTGGGGGCCAGGCGTTTTGTCTGGACCCCTCTGCTTATTTGCTCTACTTAGTAAAATGTATTACCTGCCCCCCCAGCTATTGCCTGGCCCCTGTTGTAGAATGCCTGGCCCCTACTGTAGAATTTTCACGCTACGGGCTGCCGCGAATTTGTAATAGACTAAAAACAAAATGGTCGCTTTCTGTATTTAACAATTTTATTATAAACAGAATATCTGAAATAGAGTAGATAAATTTATAAGGCTGTTGCTATGCGGACCCGGGTCCCAATAAAATCCGATTGTTATTCGGACCCGTGGCAAATATGCACTAAGCTTAGCTATATTTAAACTTTATTAGACGGAACCCGAAAAAATAATAATACAGAGTCCGCTTAGTGGAACCCTAGACACTGAATAACGATTAAATCATACAATTCAAACAATTATAAAAAAAAACAATAATAAAGTTTATGTATAGCTAAGCTAAGTGCATATTTGCCACGGGTCCGAATAACAATCATACTTGATTGGGACGGGGTCCGAATAAAAATCGGAGTTTATTGATACCCGGGTCCGAATAGTCACTTCGAATTTATAAATAATAAATATAAATACTGAAGTCTTTAAAATATTTTAAATAATGTATCATTTTACTATTTGCTAATTTGATCATTGAAATAACTTTTTATTACTTATGAAAATGGCGACTAGTGAAACCTCGGTCGAAAATTCTGGATGCACTGAAATGGTTTGTTTTTAGTAAAACCGACATGCGTATATTTTTCAAGTTCCTGACTATGGGGCAGCCCCGTAGCGTGAAAATTCTACAGCAGGGGCCAGGCATTCTACAGCAGGGGCCAGGGGGGCAGGTAATACATTTTACTAAGTAGAACAAATAAGCAGAGGGGGCCAGACAAAACGCAGGGGGCCCCGGCCTGCTATGGGGGTGAACGCGACAAAATTTGCATAACTTTTTATCAGCGGCATGTTTGCGAGGCGCAATTACAAAAGTTTTTGTCTCGTGTGATACTATCTTAACAGGGAGCCGGAGCCGGAGCCGTCAAATTTGTGGGAGCCGGAGCCGGGAAAAAATAGGCGGCTCCGCAATCCTGCTTCTTTGTTATTAAATTAAAATGCATCACCCACGAGATTTCCTGTTGAAAAAATAGTTCAAATATGAATATTAAATATTGTAAAATGAAAAATAGAATATTTTTCCATTCTGAAATTTCCGTGAAGAAACACTAATTCTCTAACACTAATTAATATAACAAGTCACTGAGTTGGTAATCTAACCCTAACCCTAACGTAACGTCTTCCATTAAAAGCAATTCCTTCCCAATTTTTTTATTTTTTATTTCTATTTTATAATAAAGGTTATTATAATTCTATTTAAACAAGGAATTAAAAGTCAAATATGCTTTTAAAAAATTTACCGTAATTTTAATTCATATTTTGATTTATATTATCGTTCACTCAATTGTTAAAAATACGTATCATTTTTGAGTAAAAATTAACATTACGTTAGCGGTCTAGTATAAATTTAAAGGTCTTTGGTGATCTCTATGTCACTAAGCCATCTTCGGCGATTCTCGCTTGCGCTATGATCTGTGCTCTTTGGTTTAAACCAGTACTTCTCAAACATTCTGAAGTCACGGCCCCCTTGGAACGCCAATCAATATGTCACGGCCCCCCTATTTTTGGTTTAGATTGCTTAAATTTATAATTTTAAACTTCTATATGCAAACTTTTACTAGTCAATACATGCTTTTTCTAATGTTAACAATGAAAGAGTGAAAGGATGCAACATATAAAATAAGATAAACTAGATTTTATTTTAAACATATATTAATACTATTTACATACAATACATTAGGTTAATTGTATGTGTCACATTTTCCGAAATTCCACGGCCCCCCTCCGGACAGTCCACGGCCCCCTAGGGGGCCGCGTCCCACCACTTCCAGAAGCACTGGTTTAAACGACGGTATGACGTAGCCGCGGCCCGCGGCGTTCAGCTGTGATTGTGTGGCATCACTGGAATGTGTACATTATTTGGCTGTGGACTTGGAGTAGCTTAACACTGTTAACAAACTAATAGTCATTAGTTAGTTATCAACATCTTATTCTTACTTCTTTAGGCTTGAATAATGGCTTTGTCAAATGCCAATTGAATTCATTAAAATTTGTATTTCAATTTTCAAACTTGTAAAGTACAGAAATACAGAATTATTGTTCTCAATTCAATTGAATCTTGTTATTTGTTTTTTCCAATTAACTATCCATTTCAATACACATCATAAACTATGAACATTTGAACAATAACAATAAGCAATAAGCATCCATCATCCAATGAGCCATTGACTAGACGAGATGAACTCAGATGATGAGTCTGACTTTCTCCTCAGATTCAAAACAATTAGTGCACTAAATAAAAATTACACTGCCAAGTGGCAAGTACCAAAGTAATAAAAGTAATAGACTAATAGTAAAGTTGTTTTCCTTTGACCTTGCAGCGAGTTAGAACTTAACAGTGAGTTTAGTTACATATGGATAATAACTTATTATCAATCTGCGTTATATTCTGATTTCAGTGATTTCTGAATAATTTATATTTTCTAATTTATTTCAAAGTTCTTCACTTCCAACTTCCAATCAGCCAATGTCATTCAGCCATTTCTGTTCAGAAGGCGTCCAACCCCTCAGATTTACCGGTATCTGCAAAGTACCAAAATCCGGAATAATAACCCGGATCCGGTACCGGATCCGGCGGGTTTCGCATAAGAAAATCCGGATCCGGATGGAAAAAACGGATCCGGCACATCCCTACTTAAAATAGTACCAATTCGAGGTAATATATTTTTATAAACATGTAACTATCAATAATAGGAACATTTCTTTTCAAAGCGTAAAAAATTAGAGGGCCAAAGATATGAAATACGCCATTAGAAATTTAGGGAAGAAAATATTTTTTTTTAAGTGACGCTTACAATTGACAGTTGACAATTGACAGCATTTGCCCAAAAAAAAATTTTTTACATTTAAAATTGTTATGTTACGTTCAATACAATATCGTTTAAATTACATAAGAATAAAATGGATCACACAATTACATAAGAATACAATGGATCACACAAATACATAAGAATACAATGGATCACACAATTACATAAGAATACAATGGATCACACAATTACATAAGAATACAATGGATCACACAAAAACTAATGACTAGACAGTCTATTCCAGTTGTGAATATTGTAGGAATAACTAGCTGGTCTATTTCATCTATAATGATAGACCTAATCACTAGCTACGCTAGCTTGTGTTGTGATATAAAACTAATTTCCAGCTAGTCTAATTCATTTAAGATGGAATAGCTATTAACTAGCTAGTCTAGCTAATGCTGAAATAGTGGAACTAATTTACAGCCAGTCTAGCTCATGTTGTGATGGTAGAACTGATAATCAGACAGTCTAGCTCATGTTGTGATGGTAGAACTGATAATCAGACAATCTAACATACTACTTTTTTTAGGCACAGTAAACTGGTACTTGCTGTTTATTTATGGTCTAGTGTGTCCACCACTAGTCATGTTTAAGCAGACTGACCAGTCAACTAACATAACATATGTGACGAACACACTTGTTTACAGCTTAGTTTTCAGGTTACACATTGCCAGATTTCTTTGTTTTCAACGCAAACACTTTTTTTTTAGTTGTTTTTTCTCCTTGTATTTATTTCGATTTCTGGAAACTTCCCAAGTTAAAATGTAAAATATAAGCTAATTATTTTTAAATCTGTATTAAATTGTAAAAGTGTATACTTCTTGTTGACATTTTTTTTGTTTAAAAAAAAACATTCAAAAATGCGTTAAGTAAACTAATATTTGTTTTCAATTTGAAATGCGTTTGACACAAACTTTGACAACTTACAACAGCTGCCCCCCCCCAACCTCATTTTCCAAAACAAAAAAGGTAAGTTTAAAAGTAGTTATGTACAGTAGCGCTACCTGCCCTGCTTCAGTGAAACCCTACCCCTCTGTCTTAATCCTTACCTTACTAAGACATCCCACCCCTCCATCCCACCAATCACACGTCCATCCCACAATCAACCCTTCCATCCCACCAATCACCCCTCCATCCCATCAATCATCCCTTCATCCCACCAAAAACCCTCCATCCCATCAATCATCCCTCCATCCCATCAATCAGCCCTCCATCCCACCAATCATCCCTCCATCCCACCAATCACCCCTCCATCCCACCAGTCACACCTCC
>JAGDYQ010000048.1:4588458-4599039 GCA_021962125.1 Bulinus truncatus | reverse complement strand
CAGAGGCAAACTGGCAGCAGTTGTCAATCCGAAATTCCCGTCCGACTGGATTGACGAAAGCCCGGTTCTTCGAGGCCGAAGTTGTACAAACCGCCAAAGCGCATTTTGAGTGCACTGAGTGCAGTTTGGTTCAAAGCACGCTAAAACGGATGGTGCAGCTTTGCAGTACCGCAGTCTTGGTATTACCATTATCCCACCCCACAGATTTTTTCGCTTGTTTTACTGCGCGGCGGATGGAGCAGGACAGTTGCTTAATAGCAACAGTTCTGAAATCCTTAAAGATAAATCACCAGAATGCATTCATTAGCTAGCCTACCCAAGTATTAAGCCCTACCTTTTTACTGAACACTGGACTTCAGGCTACCAGTGATTGCCGGTTGGTGAACGCCTGTTTTACTTTCTCTTTGGGTGAGCGTGTTTTTACTATTTTTATTGTTTGATTGATCATTTGAGAAAGTGAGTCTTCTTCACGAAAATATATAGTAAATGTTGAAATATTACTCTATTTACTACGTTATTGCTATTATTATTTTTATTTGTTTTAACTTGAAAATTAAAATATTTTGTTTGATTTATATCAAAGTAGTATTGGTACTGTATTAGTTGATTTTTGTAGTACATTTTAACTTAATTATTTGCATTGGTATTAGATATATTTTAATGAAGTGTTGGTATCGGAATTTAAGAGTATTGTTAACAATATAATTTAGCGTTGGTGTTTAAAACGAATTTTCGACGTATAAAATTTAGGTCATTTCTGTTCATTAGGAAGGTGGCATAAATCAGCACCTAATTAACATAATTAATCCATATTTAAACTTCAGTAGTTAAATTGATTAGGAAAGGGTTTCATATTCTACTCCTAGATTTCCCGGGCTACGCCGGGCTTAAGAATTTCCAGTATTTTCATAAAGTCCTATATACTAACGGATGGGGACATATTTAACAGTTCTATCCTGATTGAAACTGATATTTTGCAGTATAACCTAATCATAAAAAAACCTAAATTATTGACTCCCTATCAATTCTATAATATTCTTTTGTTTGTTGAGTCGTAGACTGAGATCGTCTGCTAGGCCAACAGTTTAGATATAATTTATGTGGCTAGGCCTATATTTGTTTTATTGTAAACACAATGCAGAGAAGACTTAGGTCTGAGTCTCTAGCTATTCAAACCTTTCACAGTGATATGTAGACCAGAGGTGTGCGGATCGAAATTAGGTCGGTCGTCATGGATTTACCACGTCCGCAGAATCTTACAACATTGGTTTGCAGTCAGTCCGCGCGCCTCGCATTGCTGAAATTTAGCTGTTTAAATGACTTGGAAATTTTTTATGGTAACGCTAAAGAAGATCCGCGTCAGTCCGCGAGTCCGCAACTTAACCTTACGAAGCGTCCGCTGTCAGTCCGCGGATTCGGAAAAGTCTGCGGATCTGCGTCCGCAAGCGGACGCGTCCGCTGTCCACTCATCTCTGATGTAGACATTGTACCTTGAGTGAAATTTAGATAACACCTGGGGTTGGGAGGGCACTATGATATACAGGTGTAACTAGTTGTGAAATAGAACGCCATGTGTGGAGCCCCCAAGGCACAGACCTGCTTCAATAGTGAATCAAGAGAATTAACGTTTCCTACTAGCAAGGACATCACCCAACCTCAGAATATATTCTGTGTGAGCAGGTTTACCAAATTAAATATCGCTTTAAATATCCTCTAAGCAAAGCGGAATTTACAAGTATCTAGGTAGCTCGCGAAACTCTTTCCCTCTTTCGCGGCAATTATTTATATGGAGATACTCAAATACGCCTTTGTAAGAATTTCCGCGGCGGTGCAGAGAAATTTCGCGGCATCGCTCTTTCAGAGTTTTTTCGCGTTTTTCACCCGAGTGTAAACAATCCAAAATGGCTGCCCTAGAAACATCGACTCAAATAAAATGTGGTTAAAATTGATATAAATGTCTTAAAATTAACAAATAAAAAAAAAAAAAAAAAAAAAAAAAAAAAAAAAAAAAAAAAAAAAAAAAAAAAAAAAAAAAAAAAAAAAAAAAAAAAAAAAAAAAAAAAAAAAAAAAAAAAAAAAAAAAAAAAAAAAAAAAAAAAAAAAAAAAAAAAAAAAAAAAAAAAAAAAAAAAAAAAAAAAAAAAAAAAAAAAAAAAAAAAAAAAAACTTTATTGAAATAATGTTTAATCAGAATTTTTCTTTTATTACAAATGGATCACGAAAACTGAATTGGTTCCCAATATACCGACATTATCTGTCTCCTATGTGTAATATTACTATTAACTATGGTAGGTATGAAAGAAGTGTTTCTTATGTGTCTCCATGGTAATATTACTATTAACTATGGTAGTATGAAAGAAGTGCTTCCTTATGTGTCTCCATGGTAATATTACTAACTATGGTGGGGATGAAAAGAAGTGTTTCCCTATGTGTCTCCATGGTAATATTACTATTAACTATGGTAGGTCTGAAAGAAGTGCTTCCTTATGTGTCTCCATGGTAATACTATTATTAACTATGGTAGGTCTGAAAGAAGTGTTTCCCTATGTGTCTCCATGGTAATATTACTATTAATCATGTTAGGTAATGATAGAAGTATCTCCTATGCATCTCCATGGTAATATTACTATTAACTATGGTGGGGATGAAAGAAGTGTCTCCCTATGTGTCTCCATGGTAACGTTACTATTAATATGATGTTGGATGAAATAAGTACTCCACAACACCAGTCTATTTATAGGTATAGAAACTAAGAGATAAACCAATACTGGTTTCCGTCTGGGTTGCGACTAGTAAAAGTTTGGGAACCACTGTTCTATATGATTACATTGTCCTAGCTCTATTTTAGTGATTATATACTATTATATATCGTAATCTATCTTTAAGATATGGCTTCAAATCAAACTATAAATATTATCTTAACTATATTTCCAGACATGATGGTTAATACATATCTGTAATGGTGTCCTGCTGGTGTCTGGCTTTAATTTTCATGGCGACCGTGGAGCAGCCTTTTGTTGGTGTTGAGGCTTTGGTGACCTCACACGTTCTCGGAATCAGAAAATAAATGGAACTGTAGTCGT
Organism: Bulinus truncatus; assembly: GCA_021962125.1. Classification (NCBI taxonomy): domain Eukaryota; kingdom Metazoa; phylum Mollusca; class Gastropoda; family Planorbidae; genus Bulinus; species Bulinus truncatus. Next base: position 4,595,957 of record JAGDYQ010000048.1, on the reverse strand, counting down.
ATTTTTTACAAGAAATCTGTCAAATAAAACTCTGGATTCTCATTGATGTTCATATTCAAAATGACTTTAAAGGTTGCTGTGATCTTAGTAGGTGGAGCTAGGGCGACAATCCCATGGGGCGGACCCTGGATTTTTTCGTTTTGTTATCTAGCCTAAACTAAACTATTCCTGTATGTCTCGCAAAATGAAACTTGCCCCACAGACCTCACATAGTGCTAATGCCGCCTCTGTTTAAATTCATCAATCCCATAATGCTCCAAAATCTTTTTTATGCAAATTTAAAGTTTTGAGATTTGTGTTTCAATGAAATAAATTTTGGATTTAATATATGTAGACCTATATGTAGGATTGATTTGGAAAGTTACCGTATAGACAATCGCTATAGATTGTGAAACATTTCAATTTCACTTGACGTCATTCAATACATTATTCATGGATTGATTGTTCTTGTAAAGAATTAATGGGCCACATGTCGTTTTATAGGATTGAAACTAATTTATTCTTGGTCTGAAAATGGTTTTAATTGGTGATCACTTTAACAGATCATTCATAAACTATGTCATTGTTGGTACAAATGTTTTATTATTGACTATATTCGTATTGATTTGTTATAACTAATTTAATTGCTGTGTGTCTGATCTGTGATCAATGGGCTCTCGTCATTCGGGGATTCCCCATCATTGGCCACAATAATTGACGGGTTGGTTTGATACAAAAACTAAATTGACAACTAAGTAAAGTTCAATAAACAAATATAAATCGATCAAAGAAACCGTAAATTGCGATTTTTTTGTGTGAAATTATAGAAATATAATAGAAATAGAATTATTTAATCATGTTGAATAAATTGTATAGTTAAAGTTACATGCTGCTAAATGGGTGCCCCTAATGTAACAATGTCTCAATGTAACAATATCTTAATATAACAGTGTCTTAATGTAACATTGTCTTAATATAACAGTGTTTTATTATAAAAGTGTCTTCAATGTCTTTAAGTAACAATGTCTTAATGTAACAATGTCTTAATGTTACAGTGTCTTAATGTAACAATGTCTTAATGTAACAATGACTTAATGTAACAATGTATTAATGTAACAATGACTTAATGTAACAATGTATTAATGTAACAATGACTTAATGTAACAATGTATTAATGTAACAATGTCTTTTTTTTTTTTTTTTTTCATTACAATCTCAGTCTATCAGGGCCTAGACAGGTACTTTTTGTCTCGCATCTTGTAAAAAGAATGCCCCTCCTACCCCTCCAGCAACAAGATTTCGCCTTCATACGTTTAAAAATGGCGGCTAAACTTTCTGCAGCAAGACTCCATTCTATTACACAAAAAAGGAATGAAATTGGAGGAATTCCTGATGTTTTTTTTTTAGAATATTCTTCAAGTTTCGGTTTAGGATGTTAAATTTATAAACGTAATAATAAATAAGAGAAACTTATTTAGTGCACGGTGCAGAAATTAATTATGAAGTCAACATAATTTGTCAAAGTGTGCAAATAATCCATTCACTATAAAAAAAAAAGAACAAGGTTCAGTGAAAATACTTGAAAGTCGAAACATTTAAATGGAGCTACACAGTTTTAAATCTGGGTACACTTAATTTTACAACGACCTTATAAACACAGAAGTGAAATATTTGTTATAGCAATCGTAATGGGGAGGGGGTGGCAGAAGATATTTGTACGAAAATTGCTGTCCTCTCATTGTATTGTTTAGTGATGACAATGTATGCAGTGTATGTAATTAAGTTTGAATTAAGTAATGTAGTGTATGTAAATGACTTTGAATTAAGTAATGTAGTGTATGTATTGACTTTGAATTGAGTAATAGTAGTGTACCTAATTGTTTTGATTAAGTAATGTAGTGTATATAATTGACTGAATTAAGTAATGTTATGTATGTAATAATCTTTGAATTAGTTAATGTAGTATATATAATTGATTTTGAATTAAGTAATGTAGTGTATATAATTGACTGAATTAAGTAATGTAGTAAAAGTGTAAATAACTTTGAAATTAAGTAATGTAGTATATATAAATTGATTTTGAATTAAGTAATGTAGTGTATATAATTGACTGAATTAAGTAATATAGTGTATGTAATTGACTTTGAATTGAGTAATGTAGTATATATAATTGAGTTTGAATTGAGTAATGTAGTGTATGTAATTGATTTTGAATTGAGTAATGTAGTGTATATAATTGACTTTGAATTAAGTAATGTAGTGTATGTAATTGACTTTGAATTAAGTAATGTAGTGTATGTAATTAACTTTGAATCAAATAATGTAGTGTATATAATTGACTGAATTAAGTAATGTAGTGTATATAATTGAGTTTGAAGTAGTAATAATATTTTTTTTAATTCCTTATCTTTTTTTTCGGTTAAATGTTGTGTTGAACCTCGTTAAACAAAGTAATGTAATATCTATGGTAAAATATATTTCTTTCCGCCAGATTGTGTTTGGTAGAAGTGATTTCCATTCAGTTAGAAATAAAAGAGAAAAACTTAAATGTCTTAGTTTAGCTTTTGTATAATAAAAGATTTACAAAAAAATAGTTTTTGGAAACTTTCTTAACAGTAATAAATATATAAATAAACGTTTATGTAAAATGGGTGAATATTTATATATATAACTCCATCACCCCCCCCCCCCCAAGCAGCCGAGGTGAACTAGGAACGTTAAGGGCCCAGGCGCAGAAAATGAGGTCCTTAAAAAAGACTGATATCAAAAAGTTATAAATATCTGCCTGCTGTTGGTCACCACATTAGTTGGGGCACCAGGTCCCCGTCTTAAGATCCACCCCTGCCTGGCTGGCCTACACAGAGCAAACATTCAACCATTTCTATAGACTGTATCCAGCCACAGGTGACACTGCTTTGAATTGTACATTGGAAATACTTGAATGAATATGTGGGGCAGAATCTATTCATGACTACTTCAAAGCTGAACTATTTGTATATAAACAGCATAGGCTTGACTTACTGCATAAATAGAAATCTGTTCAAATCATCTACGCTCATAGATATCAATAGATTATTGATTGTTCAGTTTAAGTGCTGCTGTAAATCTACAAAGAAAATAGAATTCGTTGTAAAAAAAAATAAGCCCAAATGACAAAATCAGACTTGGCAGTCAGACTTGGCAGTCGAAATTTAGACTTACATATTATGATAGTAATGACGCATAATTTGTTATATGCAAATAGTCAGTATAAATAGTATTACAATTATTTACAAAAGTAACATTAACAAATTCGGACTCTTATCAAGTAAGCTAGGTAAATTTATTATATACAAATATTATATATGATATCTATAGGAATGTTATTTTATTTTTATCGCATTAAAAAAAAAAGTCTATATTATATTATATATATATATATAACTATATATATATATATATACTATATATATCCAATGGTTAATGTGTATATGTATATGTATGACACATTAAACATTGGTATATATATATATACATATAACTTATAATAGACAATTTTTAAGCGATAAAATAAAAACACATTCCTTAGATCATACAAATATTCTGTATATACCAAAAAAAAAAATTCATTTATTACTTGAGTCTAAATTGATCTAGGTCTACAGATATTTTACATAAGTTTCACTTTTATATCGTGAACCGATGCTTTATTTTCGCTTTTTATTGGACATTCTCAATCTTGTACACTTCAGCACTTTCAGATACTCAATTATAAACCATAAACACAAATGAATTCGATTACGTACATTGATTCTACAAAATGACATGAATCCTGGACATGCAAATTCAGCCATTGTATTGACAACCCTTGTAAAATCTATGTGGTGCAAGGATAGGGCATTTATCAACTGAGATTAGATTAAAAATTGAGTTCCTAGATTTTCAGACAAGTGAATAAAAGGAATAAAAAGTTAACTTCGAAAGCTTATAGGCATAACAAATCAATATAAAGTTTAAGCATTTCAAAAGAAAAAATTTTTTAGCTTTTTGATTTCAAGTAACAAAACACTATCTAAAACATAATATTTAAAAATCATTGGGCATTTAAAAAGAGTTATTTAAAAAATAAGCTATTGAAGAGTGAGTATGAAGTCTAGATGAATTCAGTTGATACTTAATTACCTGGAGAGCTATATATATATATACCATATATATATTTAGTTGGGTAAGTACTCCGGCTTTGCCTGGGTTTAAAATAAGGTTTTCTGTTTACCTTTTGTTTTCACCCTACCCCTCTCTTCTCTCCCTCCCTCCCCATCTCCTTATCCTTCCCTCTCCCCCTCTCTTTATCTCCTCTCCTCTCTTTATCTCTGCCTCCGCTCTCTCTCTCCCTCCCTTCTCTCTTTCCCTCCCTTTCTCTTTCCCTTCCTCCCCATCTCTGCGTTCTCCCTACCCCCCTCTCCCTCCCCTTTTCTCTTTCCTTCTCTTTTCTCTTTCCCCCTCCCTCTCTTTCTCTCTCCCATATCCCTCCTTCTCCTTCCCTTTTCCCCCTCCCCATCTATCTCCCTTTCCTCCCTCCTTCCCCTCTCTCTCTCCCTCCCTGACTCCCTCTCTCATTATCTCTCTTTCCCTCCCTCTCTTCTCTTTCTGGAACAATTAAACTTCAAATTATGTTTGTTAAAACAGAAAACCTTATTTTAAACACCGGGCAAAAGCCAAGTAATTTTTATGGTATGAAAAAAAAAAACTACAACAAATCTTTATTTTCTTTTTCAGTCCAGGTAACACTTTCTTTCTTCGTCCGTTCAATGACTCATTCACTTGCTTCAGGAATACAGTATCAATGCTCTGTGCATGATACACTTTGAATACAATAATATTTGAAGCACTCCGCGCGCAAGTTCATGTATCATCGGAAATGACGTCAATTAAACTACCCATCGAGATGAAACGAAACATGTCCTATAACCTTCACCATGTAATTATGTAAACAAAAAATTAAATTTCAAGTTACTTTGGTTGTCTGGATCTTGAGTTATATGGGAACAGATAGACAGATAACAAATGTGTCTTATAAGTATAGAGACTATTGGTAAGTACCTCAAGTTTTCGCCTGGGCTTGTAAGGCTTTCTGTTTACCCTTTGTTTTCTCCCTACCCCCTCTCTCCCACCTTCTCTTCTCTCCCTCCCTCCCCTCTCTCCTTTTCCTTCCCTCCCTTTCTCCCTCCTCTCCCATCTCCTTCTCTCCCTTCTTCACTGCCCTTCTCTCCCCCCTTCCATCCCCCTCCTTCCCTCTTACCCCTTCCTTCCTTCACTTCTTGCCTTTCACTTTTTATCTCTCATTCCTCCCATTTCTCCCATCCCTTCTCTCTCCTTCTCTCCCGCCATTCTCTATCCCCTTCTCCCTCCCTCCTTCCTCCCCTTTCCTCCCTCCCATAATTTCCTCTCTCTCACTACCCACTATCCCTTCTCTCTATCTCTCTATCCCTCCCTTTCATCTCCTTTTCCCTCACCCCCTTCTCCCTCTCCCATTCCCTCCCCCTCCCTCCTCCTTCCCTCCAACCATCCTTCACCCCATCTCCCCTACCCCCATCTCTTGCTTTATCTCTCTCCCTCCCTCTCCCTCCCTCCCACCCCCCTCTCTCTCTCTCTCTATATATATATATATATATACATATTATTATGGCTTCACACTTCTTCTAAAATCCTTTTCATTCATTCATTTACCTTCCTCAAACTGTACAAATCGGGAAGCAAGGAAAAAAACATCAACAATTTTTGGCAGCACAAAGACACAATACAGCACCAGCGCGCAAGTTCTATTCGATCATCGGGAAATGACGTCATCTAATTTTTTTAATATAATAAAATTATTTAGGCAATTCGGCTGCTCCTGGGTTTAAAATAAGGTTTTCTGTTTAATTTTTGTTTTCTCCCCTCCCCCTCTCTCTCCCTCCCTCCCCTTCCCTCTCCCTTTCTTACCCTCACTCCCTTTATTTTTCCCTCCTCTCCCTTTCTCCCTCCCTCCCTCTCCTTCCTCCCTCTAACTCTCCCATCTCCTCTCTCCCTATCTCCTCCCTTCTCTCTTTGACCCCGTCCCCCCTCTCTCCACCTTCCTAACCTCCTCCCTTCTCTCCCTCCCTGCCTCTCTCTGCTTTATCTCTCCTCCCACCCCCTCCCATTTCTCCCATCCTCTCTCCCTCCACCCACCCCCTCTCACCCTCCCTCCTTTCTCCCTCCCTCCTCTCCGTCTCCATCTCACCTCTTCCTCCCTTCTCCCTCTCTCCACCTCCTTCTCTCCCCCTGTCCACCCCTCTCCCCCTCCTCCCTCCTAGCCTCCTTTCCCTCTCTCCCCCCCTTGCCCCCTCTCTCTCTTTTTATCTCTCTTTCCCTCCCTCCCACTCTCTCTCTCTCACTATATATATATATATATATATATATATATATACTTATTATAATAACACTTCTTCTAAAATCCTTCTTCATTCCTTTCTTTACATGCACTCAAAGCTGGCACATATCGGGGAGCATGAAAAAACAACAACAATTCTTCGCAAACAAACAACTATAAGCAACATGCGCGCAAGTTCTATTCATCCCGGGGAAATGACGTCATAGAGGAATTTTATTTATAGCAATCGAGATTACTTTAATATAGTAAAATACTAAAATAAAAAAATTAATTACAATTAAACTACCCATCAAGATGAAACGAAACCTGTCCTATAACCTTCCCCCATGTAATTATGTGTATGTGCAACAAAAATTTCACGTTATTTGATTGTCTAGATCTTGAGTTATAAGGAAGCAATTGAACAGACAGGCAACAAATGCCTCTTGTAAATTTATGAAATATACTAAATAAAAAATAATTTATTACAATTAGACTACCCATCGAGATGAAACGAAACATATTACTATAACCTTACCCATGTAATTATGGTACGGCTACCAAATTTCACATTATTTGGTTGTCCTGGAGTTATGAGAGAACAGACAGACAGACAGACAGACAACAAATGCGTCTTAGGGATATATATAACTAGTTGCAAGAACCCGGCTTGCTTAAAATAAGGTTTTCTGTTTACCTACCCCCTCTCTCCTTCCTTTCTCCCTTTCCCTCCCTCCCTCTCCCATCTCCTTCTCTCCCTCTCCACCCCCTTCTCTCCCCCCTTTCCATCCCTCTCCTTCCCTCTCTCCCTCCTCACTTCCTCCCCTTCCCTCTCTCCTTCCCTGCCCCCTCTCACTCTTTATCTCTCATCCCTCCCCGTTTCTCCCATCCTCCTCCCTCATTCCCTCCCTTCTTTCTCCATCCCTCCCTCTCCCATTCCCCTCTCTCCCTCTCTCCCTCCCTGCCCCCTCTCTCTTTATCTCTATCCCTCTCTCTCCCTCCCCTCCTCTCTATCTCCTCTGTCCCACTCTGCCCCCCTTTGCCTTTTTCCTTCCCTCCTTTCTCCATATCTCCCTCCCTCTGCCATAACTGCCCCTCGGCTGCCATTTCAAAGCCTTCCTTTCCTCTGTTTCCCATCCCCTCTCTCTCG